>JAYMFT010095386.1:0-13909 GCA_038088735.1 Panulirus argus | reverse complement strand
ATTATTATTATTATTATTATTATTATTATTATTATTATTATTATCATTATTATTGTTATCATTATTATTATTATTATGATTATCATTGTTATTATCATTATTGTTATTATCAATATCATTACTATCATTATGATTATCATTATTATTATTATTATCAATATCATCATTATCATTATTGTATCACTATCATTATGATTATCATTATCATTATCGTCAATACCGTTATCATCATTATCGTTATTATTATAATTGTTAGTATTAGTATCATTATCATTATCATTATCATCATTATTACTGATATATTAGGTTTATGACAAATAGTTTTTTTTCTTCTTTGTAACATATCTGTTTACACTTTACACATGTGGTAAAACTTTGTAAATATTCTGAATAAATCTCTTAATTCTGAGGTGAAAATACTGTACATTGTACAGAGGTTCAACTGGAGGTCTCGGGTACATTAAATACATATTGGATAATTTACAGAATACAGTGTGTTGCTGAGGGTTACGTGTGGAAATTTTGCAAGATTGGGGCATGAATACATATATAACTCAGATATACCTCAGGGCGTAGCAAATTCTGGATAAGGTGCAAGAATCGCTCCTAGGTTACTACACTACAAAGCGAAAAATAAACACAAAATTTTTCAAAGAATCAGTCTTGCGTTCAGAAAGCATTGAATATCTATCTAGATATTCGGTAATATATTATATGCGTGTGTGTCTATCAGGTGCGAAACAGAGCCGAACCTGGAATATTCAGGATAATAGTTTCCTGTGATTTCCTATTTGTGCTACGTACCTGTACCCTCGGCGTATTCTAGTAGCCACAGTATTACTTTGTCTAGTAGAGGTACGGCGTTTTCCACAATGATGTTTCTATAAACCTAAAACGATCACACTACTTAATACTACAGCTATCAGGTCATTAGTTATTTCTGAAGAGGTCTTCTTCCTCGAAGATAAAAGCGATGATATCTGCACGGACAGTACCTTTACTTGGACTGTATTTTGCTGAAGGAGCACTTTACAACACAAGGATGTTTAGCAAGATTATCATTGTGTTCACGATGCTTACGTCCGACAGAGAGACTATCCATAGGAATTGAATGTGTAAGCTATCATTACAGACTGTGATATGCAGGGAGTGAGTAATGGAAGGTGCAGTTTCCCGCAGGGACAGTGCACTTTGCGAGGGCTGGCTTGGAGTCAAAGAGGTTTACAACATGAGCTCGGATATGAGTGATATAGATCAGCGGCATGAGAATACTAACTAGTTGGCAGTGGGTGTAACTATTCATATGTGACCGTCAGAATGACACTGCAATCTGTAAATTGTGCACTGTCAGTTTGATGCGCTCAAAATTTCCCGTTGAACCTTTTGTGCATTGTACGTTGTATACCCAATGTAATGTGCAATTGTAACGTAATAAGAATGTTTGTACTTGTTTCCAAAAGAATCCAGATATTCTGTATATGTAAGTCCTGTGTTACTTTGCTTTGTATTATTCCAGTGGCATTGATGCTGTCCCTTCTGTTCTGACAGGATGAGAGCCCCCTGGGTCCCTGTACACTTGCCACCCTCCTTTGTCGATATATCGTACCCAATGCACGCTCCAAGACATTTACCCTCCACCCACGCCATCTGTGAAATGCTTTGTCACTGTATACCTACACAAATAAAGAATTCAGAAATTAAAACTGTATATTCCTCGGCTTCATTGCCGTCCTCGTGGACTTAGTATACGTTCCTTCGCCCCTTAGCATAACATACGTTCCCCTGACCTCACTTACGCTCCATCGTCCTTTCATCCGTTCTCCTGGCCGGCCATAAGTTCTCTTCTCCTCACATACGTTCTCTTGACACCATGTACGTTCCCTTGGTCATGTGTACGTTCCCCTTGCCTCGCAAATATTTCCACCACTCGCACTTAAATTCCCACATGACCTGACCTGACCAGACAGGTTTGACGTGCTCGGGGGCTGACCTGCACTCCACCCACGTCAACATGTCAATCACCTTGTCCTCGCTTGACATGATTTCAAGGGTTCACTTGGCGAAGGAGCGTTGTTACTTACAGCCGCCAGGGGGACAAGGAGGCCTGATACACCCGCATTAAGGATACACTCCCCTTAGTTTCTCTCCTTTAGCACAAGTGCGCCAGGGTTTCTGGTAATTGTAGTCCACAAGTCCACAAGTTATAATTAGTTTTCGGTTATGCGTTGGTATTTGTTAAGGTAGCGGCGGTGTGTGCGTGTGTGTGTGTGTGTGTGTGTGTGTGTGTGTGGCGGGAGGGAGGGAGGGAGGGTGAGTGGATGGTAGGGACGGGTGCTGGGGAAAACATGGCGTCGGGTTACTGCCTAGGCCCGGGAGTGTCTTCTCTCTTTCTCTCCCTGTCTCTCTGTCCGTCGACTCTTCATCCTCCCACGCTACATACTGCAGCCTAATTCTTAGGGAGAAGACGTCCTTTACCTCATCCCCAGCAGCGACGGGGACGGTGTTTGCTACGCGTCTGTCACTGGAGGCTGGCGGGAGAGAGTTGCCAGAGGCCCCCGGACGGCCCCTGCCCCCCGACGCTGACGGGCTGGGCTTCCACTTACTAACCAAACATTGGCTGACAGCCGAGAACACCTTTTACATACATTGGCCGACAGCTCGCGGGCTATCTTTTATCTGCCAGACCAGCTGGCAGACAGCCCGCATCTCCTCTTACCCCACACAGCCTCCACCAACACCATACATCTGCTGCCTAATCTGCATATCTTGGTATGTGTACATATTGAACTTACACTGAACACTTGCACTGGTCACATATGTTACACTTGCTACCCATCATGGATGTAGTCATGACGTGAAACACTTGTACAGTGTAGCTTGTCTGGACGGAGGTCTGTACATAGCTTGTACTTACTATTATGTCTTTGGACTCCCACCACATATCTCCGATACCGAGCCATAGGTCTAATGGAAAGAGTTTTGATTAATTCTAAGCCTATCTTTACTGGTTATCTGATCCACGATCTAGGCCGCTCTATTAACGATCATTTTTCCAGATGTGAAGTTTGATCTAATTATTCGGCGTCTGTTTTGGTGGTTGACGCTTCTTAAGTTGGGGCTGGACGTGCCTAGCTTAGTCTTTTTTCCTTATGCTAGCTGAAATGGCACGGGCAACTGAATGCCCGAATCAAGGCCATCTCATTAACGCTATATAGGTTTGACTATGGACCGACTGTTGCAACCCGGATTCGAACCTATGCAGCGCGACCCCCAGGCGGCCCTTGAATACATCACGGTAGGGGACGCTATCCGCTACACCACGGGAGTCCATAACCTGGTGCTCACGAGCACGATAGTGCCCTCGAAATGTTATAAACTGCGCTCGAACATGATAAAGAAAAGCATTGCTCACGGACACCAGATTCAGAATCCCTAATCTAAAATCTTGAGTCCCAGGCAACTTATTGATGTGAAGTTATAACTAGACCTTGCAACACCTGTTTCAGCAAGATGTTTTGACACTCCGGGATCACTCTGACTGTATGAACATTTCTCCTCGATTGGAGCGAGAGGCATTTATACTTCCTGCAGTGCTTGGAAAAATATACACAAGTGAATGTGCGTTATCATTACAGTGACCATCAAAAACATGAAATGCGCCCGACTGACTACACAACATCTGGAAGAATGACTTTGTGTGTCTCTCAGTGAAGGACAAACACATGTTGAGGTACAAATTGATGCTGTTCAGAGCCAAAGATCACATTGTGTTTTAGGAAAGATTTTTGTCTCTTTCAGTTTCAGGCGTTGTAGATTTATTTTACAAACTGTTTGTACTACCTTACTTGATACAGAAAACTAGACATTCTCAGTCGGACGGGTCTTCCCACAGGCGTCGTCACTACGGGTCATAGACATGGCTCCAGGGATACCAGAGGCAAGCTCTTCTACTCTATGGTTCCTGTCCGTCACTCAGGTTATGTAGTATTAAACAGGGAGACCAGCCCCGTAACTCCCGTGCAGGCGCTCGCACCTAGGATTTGATTTCATTTGAGACTCTGTCAGCAGCTACAGTATTGTGTCGGCAGCCTCTTCACCAGACCCACACTTCGTAAATAATCATTTCATCTCTAGTCACAAGGCTAGTTTATTACATAAGCTTACAGCCTTCCATGAATTAAGTTTACCGACTAAATGCAAAAAGTGGATACAATCTTAGAATTTCAGGCATCTTGTTATCAACAAAAAGGTGTTGTGACATTTCTTACAGAGTTTGCATACCTATCCCTAGAAGGCTCCTTGTTCTTCAACAGAAGACATAGTGCTCTAGTTTGTGTCCAGATCTCTGGCCACAAACCTTATAATTCACATCAGTAACATCTCCAGATAGGCCAAAGCGCTAGTAGTACCTATAGCCTAGCCTAGTCTAGCAGTGCCATCTCGTAGTTTGTAGATATTCCTAAATTTATCATACACGTTTTACTTAACACATTTCAATGTGACGGAAAAAGTTTATACTTTTTTCTGTTTGGACCTTCGTCTTCTTGCTTCAAAGAAGTCCGTCAGTTCCTTTCTAATTACAGCTTTAAAACTTCTGACTTGGCAAACTAATGTTGCTTTCAACAGCTTCTTTACCGCGTGAAAGTTTGGCCAAAGCATCAACTTTGTCATGCTCACGGAGGCCTATATGAGAGGGAATCCATAACAATTTGATTTGAGTCCTTTGTTTGAATGTTTGCCTCTTCCTTCATAGACCAACATATTACATTCTGATCTCAGGGTGTTAAGGGCAAGTAATGAAGATAAAGAATCAGAGATAATCAAACTGTCTTACATGATGATTTCTACAATCTCAAGAGTGTTAAACATGGCGGACGGTTCAATTTGTAAGGTAGATGTACACCAGAGTGTGTGTGTGTGTGTGTGTGTGTGTGTGTGTGTGTGTGTGTGTGTGTGTGTGTGCGGTATTGGTACATCCCGTGGTTTTAGATTTAGAAGTAGAAATGTCATTAAAGATCATTCTAAATAATAATATTACCGGCACGTCTTTGTGAAGATTGTCCTGACGCCTCTCCGTAGACTGTTGTGCCAACTGTAGACTGGTAAGCCACCATTAGCAATAAACAGCGAAGACTGACTCTTTTTTTTTTTTTTTTTTTTTGGAGGTTCCTGTCACGGACAAAAGACCACATCAAGACCGGGCCTTAATTGAAATATATGCAGGATTATGGAAGGGAGGAAGAAGAGACAAGGGAAAGTATCGACGAATTTTGGAGAAAGAGAAAATGTGTCTTTTAAGATGTGCCAGGTCATAGCTATTGGGAAAGACGTGTGAGGGTAGAGGGCTTCAAAGCTTCGAGGTGTAGGGAAAGAAACAGTTATCAAAACAGCCCACCCTTGAGTTGCCAACAGTCACACGATAATCATATGACGCAGCAACTTGCCGAGTTTTAATAAATCCTTAGCCAGGTATGTAATGAGGCGCCTCCGCCGTCAGTAACTTGATAAAAGCAACCTGACTAATAATTAGAAGAGCTCAAAGCACCGTAAGTGGTGGTTGCTTAATTTCCCCATAATTCCCCTCTCGTCTACAGAGGCGTGGAGCTCATACAAGTGTCAGCAGTGGGGTCTACCCGGCGCGAGTTATGTGTATGTTAAACACATCGAGCACCAGAGAATGGAGGTGGAAAAAAAGACGAAAATAAACATGTCAAAAAAAAATTATGGCCTAACATATATTTTCCTTAACGTGTTCTTCCCACTGAAGTGTTTTTACAATGAAATCTGTGGAGGAGTACCATTGGCGGGGAGTTCCTGATCATTGACGTTGGTGCGAGACCGCTGGGAGCGGGGCATACGAATCATGTCATGCCCCTGGGGTCGCCAGACCCGGGCCATGAGAATCTCCGTGAGGTACAAGGTCTTCCATGACCACAAGCCTACCTTACGACACCTCCAGATGTGATCTTGTATGGTAGGTTGAGTGTAGTGGTGGTGCCCCTTGATCACGTACAAGGTCCAGTTGGTCACACCCGTGGTGATGGTGCCCCTCCGCCAAGCGTTAGTTATACCCCCTACATGTGAACACTGGTGGACACTGGCAGAGGTTGGATTTACCCATTGCAATGTAGTGGCGGTGATGTACACAAGTAGTATCCCTATCGGGCTTCTTAATATGATGGTGCCCTTCGCAAGGGAGTGCTGGTACCACCTGGCAGATGCTGGTTTTGCCCCTACCAAGTTGGTGGTTCTCCCCCCTATCATTCAGTGGTAGAGCATTTTGCCAGTCCAGTAAGAGGTGGTACCCCCTGCAGGTCTCTGTGGTGCCTCCTGTCAAGTAGTAGTGATACTGTCCGCCAGAATATGGTGGTGCCTCCTGTGAGATGATAGCGGTGACACCTACCAGTTTGTGGTGGACCCTCCTATCAGGTGATAGCGGTACCACTTACCAGAAAGTGGTTATGCCTCCTGGAACGTGAAAGTGGTGCCACTTAGCAGCATGTGATGGTGCCTCCTTCGAGGTGGTTGCCCTGCCCTCCATCTCAAGTCCGCCACAAGGCCCTAGTGTATGTAGTAGTGAGGCCCACGCCCAGGGTGCGGCAGGTGTTACCTCATCGTCACACATAACACGGTCCTTGGGCAGGTGGGATCTCTGCCTGTAACGTAAGGGGCGGAAAGGTCCGGTGCTCCTGGCCCCAGAACTGCTGCATCTGGCGTCTTCCTCGCGGCTGGTGTACAACCCCCACCACCACCACCACCACCACACACACACACACATGCACCACCCCCCACCCCCTCTCACCCCACCCCACCCCACCGACACACACATACACACCTCCGTCACCTAAGCTACTACATCTGATAATCAGACAATGCAACTCTCCCATACCTCCTCCGGCACCATCACTACATCCGATGCGCAGGCAGTACGTCTCCTTCGCCGCCACTACTACACATATCTCACCACACCTGGTGCACAGACGGTGTATCTCACCCCACACCTCCCTCACCACACCTTGTACATAGGCAAAATAACCCGTCCAAGGCCCGCTACACCTGCTCACGACACTCCAGTTCCACCCCACACCATGGTATCACCTGCCTGAGGGTAAATGCGACACTACCTATTTCCAGCAGACATTACGGTACTGGCGTGGAGGTGAGTCGCGGCAGCTCTAGCCTCCCGCACATCACCGTCGCGTAAGAAGCGACCGCAAAATTCCGCCAGTATAGGGAGGGCGTCCGTCTTCATAAACATTTTGCATGAGGGCGCTATAGTGGGCCATTATGGTGCGGGTGAGCGCGGGAAGAGTGGTGGTCGCTGTTTGATGTGGCTGCAGCCTCGAGATACGCTAATTTACCGGATGTAATGAAGTAGATATTGACGTACGGAGAGCGAGGCCGGGAGCGACGTGAACGAGCAGGGATGGAGCGGCCGGCGGGGGCCGAACACCGCGACCGGCCGGGTATCTAAAGCAGTCCCGTCCCCTTCCGAGCGGCCGCCCAACACCTCACCCTCGGCGGCTGGTCAGAAGTGCCCCGCTAGGGAACCTCCGTTATTAATTAAACATAAACTGAGGTGAGAGAACACTAATGTGTGTGACGGTGGGGTTTCTGAAGTCTTTACGCTACCGGTGGAGCCGTGAGTGCCGCTGCTGGGTGGTCTCGAGTCAAAAGGAGAAGTTATTACCTCACAAAAAATATACCGTCCGCAAATTGTTTACCTTCTAACACAAATTATATTTCATCATCCGTTGACGTATGACTCGCGCGGTCGCCCTGGGAAAAAACTCAAACAGGTAACATCTGGGCCGGAAGTGGCAGGAAAAAAAACTATTCAGACATTGTTGGAACTGCCGCCAGGTGAGGCTGTTCTCCGTGACGTCAGCCGCTGTTGCCAGAGCCCCGGTCAGAAGACCCGAGCGGGAAGCCTTAAGTCAGGGCGTTGGGATGTGATGGTCTTGCGTCCTGGTGAGAGGAGGTAGTGTGGTGAAGGGGGAGGCGGTAGTAGGTGGCCATTGATGGAGCGTCTTCGGATGTTAGGCCAGGCGGTGGTGAGCGGTCATGTGATGGGGTGTTTCCAGATGTTAGGTCAGGTGGTGGTGAGCGGTCATGCGATGGGGCGCCTCCAGAGGTTAGGTCAGGAGGTGATGAGCGGTCATGTGACTGGGCGTCTCCAGATGTTAAGTCAGGAGGTGGTGAGCGGTCATGTGATGGGACGCCTCCAGATGTTAGGTCAGGCGGTGGTGAGCGGTCATGTGATCGGGAGCCTCCAGATGCTGGGTCAGGAGGTGGTGGGCGGTCATATGATGGGGCGTCTCCAGATGTTAGGTCAGGATGTGGTTAGCGATTATGTGATGGGGCGTCTCCAGATGTTAGGTCAAGTGGTGGTTAGCGGTCATGTGATCGGGCGCCTCCAGATGTTGGGGTCAGGAGTTGGTGAGCGGTCATGCGATGGGGCGTCTCCAGATGTTAAGTCAGGAGATGGTGAGTGATCATGTGATGGGGCGCCTCCAGATGTTAGGGTAGGATGTGGTGAGTGATCATGTGATTTGGCGTCTCCAGGTGTTAGGTCAGGATGTGGTGAGCGGTCATGCGATGGGGCGTCTCCAGGTTTGATGATAATGTGGTGGTGGGCAATGATGATGGGGGCGTCTAACTGTGATGTTGAGTCGGTGGTGGGCGGCCACGACGGGACGTTTACAGATATGATGGTGAGGCGGTGATGAGCGGCCTGGTGTGTCCATAACGCGTTCATCTATAAAGAGGAATATTGGAAAGATGAATATCCTAACCAGGATTCACACCACGGTGCTATCATTTCTCCCACCAGCTGCTGGTATGAGGACTTACTCCTCACAACACAACTGCCTCATGAAAGTAACTCACCAGAATTCTTATTGTGGTGATTTGTTCATCTCTGTCTCGTACAGGCTTGACATATAGGAAGATAAGTATTTTCATCTTCAACATTCGATCACCAAATGGAGCTCTGTTGATGCTGGAGAAACATCGCATCATCTGAGGCAGCGTCGGACACCTGGCCACCCCTGTCATCATGCTGTCCTTCACACGTCGGATGAGCTGAGGGTTTCTTTTGTCATGCTGAGGGCGAAGGAGGGTGTCTGCCCCTCCTCTCCCTTTATCCAACACCCTCTCTCCCCACCTACCCCCGCACAGTCGCCCACAAACGGACTTCATGGATCAGGAGAACCAATAACACACCCCCAGCCCAAACAAATCAAAATATCACGCCCAACTACCACGATCTATAACTCAAAACATGCAAGTCTCTCGTTAAGAAAATTGGATTAGCTTATACACAATCCCGCACACCGGCATATGTTTAAACTGTCCTAGTCTGCCACGTAAACCGCTCAGCAGCGCTTGACCCACTTTTCATGAACCGATTGGAAACTATTTGTAAAAAGATTAGATACGCACACCTTTATTCGTAGAACGTGGAGAGACATCAACAAAATCAAAGGGAAGAAAACGAGCCAAGTCTCTCATCCAAAACCGATCAGTACCCGAGCCACTACGTCCAGCTTTGCCAACCTGCCGTCTGAGATGCAGGTTAAGTTATATGCCAAATACGAGCCTAAATGTAAACTATAATGAAACTCTAATATATTTGTAATGAACAAGAACATGACGAGTATAACATCCTATTCATTGGATCTGAAATTGACGCAGCCTTACCTAGTGGTAAAGCTACGTTTCCACGAAAGGATGATGGGTAACATGTGAAGTTCTCTGACTCCAGCGCATCGTACTCGGGAATTCCTTTTTTACACGTTATAACATAAGATATGCGACAGATGCTCTACCTATACTTCCTGGATAAATAGCTTATCGTCCCGAGACCCTCACCCGACCCAGCTAATGCCTTCCGACCTACATCTTTGACTGGTTTAGGTAAAACTTCAGAAATAGATAATCCTCAATAGTCTTCTGTCTCCCAGTGTAACATGGCTGCATACACAATACAGTGTACATCATTGCTTTACCACCTCCTTTAACTCTTCATACTGTTTTCTGTATTGCTGATCGAGATATAAATTTTGTGCGAACTAAAATGATGGATGGAAGGGATTGGCTCCCGTGCTAGACCTCTGGTTACCTGTACAACAGAACTTCATCTGTTCAGTTAAGGAATACAAAAGTGATATCAGAGTCTGCACTTGGTACTCCTGAAGGTGGTGTACTTAGCCTCACCTTCTTGATGTCCTAATCATAATCAATGCCCTTCTTCAGTTCATGTCCAAGAACATTGAACACTCTATTCTTATTTTTCTTTTAAACGATATCAAGATCAACACCTCTGGGCAAAATAATATATACTTTACCACGTATAAGTTTCTTGTGAAAGGCTTAGGCTTGTCATCTCTGCTGAGAAAACCAGACAACAGACGCGCTTCCCAAAAGAAAGGGATTCACCTGAAAAATCCAGCTGAATAATGGATCACCCATTGATTATGTAAGAAACATCATCATTCAGGTAGTGTTGTAACCAGATTTATCTATCTGTATAGGAAAGCGCTCAAAGTATTTAGGGTGTAACTGACCCCAGCCTACTAACTAACTGGACAAGTGTCAGAAGAGTTGAAATGATGTTCCTTGGGTACATCTGTTCTACAACTGATTATGGTGAATCTCTGCCCGCTCTAATCCTTGACAGAGGGCTTGAGAAAATACAAATTAAAGCTATCGAGAATTTTTCTTTTCTACATAGGAGGAAACATTACGAAATTTCTAATATCAGAGACAAAATAACGGGAATATATCTTTTTACCGGAATCCGCTGCGCAGACAAACACATTCCATTCCATGCACAAAAGCCTTCCAGACTCACCTCCCACATGGGAAACATCAATCTTGATGGGTTATTACAGCCACTATTGGACTCAAAATGCATGATTTTCATGATCTTTACTGTGTGAGACAGCAGCTTCCCTCTCCCGCAACATGAGACATTAACCTCATTGACATCGCGGCTCCCTCCTTTCCCCCAAAGTCCTTGCTCGTATCACAACTTGACCTGAGGGCGAGAGTCAGACATAACGCCCAGTGACATCATCACTGCTGAACATAATCCCTCTCAGATCATATACACACATGGGTCCCTACAGCAAACCACTGGTGCTGCTGGCAGCATTGTTGTTGCTACACATACTGATAGTCTTTATCAAGGATTCGAAGCTAACTGACTGGCATTCCTCATTCCGCTGGAAAATAAGAAAGTCTCCAGGCAAGATATTCTCACTGTAAGTGATTATTTTCTCTCTGTAACTGCACACAGCTCCTTTGACCATGGCTGTAATAAGCTTATGTCTGCAGCACGACACAGATATAACATTGTTACTCATATTGGAGTCAGAGTGTAGTTTCTCTGGATTCCTTCACACACTGGGCTCAGAGTGCATGACAGGACTGATTAGCTAGCAAAAGCTTACACCTCGGAGGATGTGATTGCCTATAACTTGGGTCTACCTGCGAGTAGCCTGAAGGCCATCAATAAGAAAGAACTTAAGCAAAATCTTTTGGGATCCAAGTGGTATCACCACCAGCAGATCCACCCACCATCATAATACGTAGGAGCCATATGTATATGATTCCACTGACAGAATCAGAAGACAAGTTGATGATGTTGCCAACTCAGGCTAGGCTATTGATGTTCATGGGAGTTTGCCCCTCCTGTTGTAAATAGGTCAAATATAAAGTTGACAGAAAGATTAATTTCACACCCTTCAACGTAACATTTGACTCGCAGAATTAGTAAAGTGAGAGAAAATCCCTACCGAGCACAGCAAGATATGTAAAAAGATTTCATCCATAACAATGTCCTATCTTCCAGGCTGAAAACTATCCTATCTTTACCTATCATGAATATATCACACATCGTATAGCTTGTTATATATTCGAGTCATTGTTCCTCAACCTCTGTAAACAGTTCACTTATCATGTAACTTTTAATTCAACTCAGTCAATGAGGCCCAGTCCCCGGGTCTTTTGTGCACTCCGCATCCTCGTTTGCGCCAATGCCCACGGGACGGGTAGAAGTCCAATCTAAATTCGTCGGTCTGGCAGGAAAAGTCAAAATCGTAATCCCGTCTTGAAACGTTGCTTCTGTTGCTTCAGCTACAAGTAGTGACTTCAGCACTTGCTAAGACCCCCTGTCCTGCTGAAGGGATGAGTCACTTCTGTGTAGCGTTGGGAATGCCGGAGGATTGGTCAAGTCTGTCTTGTAACCGATGTGTACCAGATGGATAAACACCTGTTGCTGCTTTGTGCCAAGAGGACCACACCTGCTACTGCCGCTAATACAACAGGGACTCAGGCCTGTCTAACACCTCCGTCCGCCACCCCTCGCCACTCAGGCTGATATTTTGCGTCTCATGGAATGATGAGGATAACATCTCCTCGTCACCCAGAGCCTTACAGTGGGCTAGTCTGCTAAGGCAATCTCTGAAGCATCACTGGCACGTCAGATGAGATCTCAATACGACGGCAACTCCTTCCCAACTTTAAATCTCCCAGGCCAGGTCATCCCTAACTCCATGATCAATTAGTTCTGAAAGGAAATGGCACTGCCGAATACATCCCTGAAAAGTAAGATTTAACTCCTCTGTGTAGCATATATTGTTAGTAGAAACTAAGGTACAGTTGGCAGAAGAATGCCTCGAGAATGACCTGAAATCTCTCACAGGATAATGCTGCCAGTATTAAAGAGGTCATCTGGTGTTGAGCAGCCAACGCCGCCATAGCGAGGTCGTGCTGAACACCATGCCAGGTACCGGGCCAACATCACTACCCCGGGAACACCTACCGCCCGCCTCCTCTCATACAGCGAAGGAAGATGCTGGTACAGCAGTAGAACCCTTCATACCTCCCTAGTTTCTCCTGTAAAGCAACATTACTAAGATGATGATGACGAAAAGAGTGTTCTTTACCCAAGAGGAAGTGATCCAGGTAGTACCATGGGCACATACCTCAACAGTAGCGACGCTAATGAACGAACGGCGTATTTGATAAATCTTTGGCCCTGCAGTTTTAAGGCCTCATGTCCGTATAAGATACTCTTCGGGTCCTTCATCTCTCGAGATATATAGATGGCAGTCGCATCCTGCAAAAATATATCTTGAATTACTATAAGTTTTCAAAACTACCTGCGTTGGGCTGTGATAAATAGTAAAATGATACAGTCAAAACCGAGGAAGGAATAAGAATTCCCTCTGAGTCATATACAGGACAGACCGACGTCTGAAGACATCAGATCTAGACCATTTATTCTGTCTCTTGATCATGATGCTGGCGCCAGGGGTCGGTCCCCACATCACTACACAACAGTATATAACAGACGGAAGACATCTCAGCAACGGCTCCCTTGCTGGTGATGTTCGGGAGCCACTCTTGTGAGAAGATGCAAACATACTCTAACATATTCCCGATACTTACTTTTCATTGATGTATATTGAATATCATGGTACGAGCAAGGTTCTTAAACTCAGTTTGGCATCAGCGTATTCCGTGAAAGGGGTTCAGCCCCTGAGTAGGGGGTTGTGGTGGAGGCGTGACGGGGGTGTATCCTCGGGGCAGGTGATTGGTCCGTGAGTGGAGGGTTAGCTAAGCCCCAGTTGCTCGTAAACCACTCCTCCTCTCAGACCCTGACCGCCGACACTCACAGTCAGTCCCCAGTTGACTCATGATACACTGGCCATACCTAGCCTCACATTGGCCATACCCCTTTCTCACAGTGCCCATGCCCCTCTCCACCTAGGCCATACCCTGCCTCACAGAGGTCATACCCTGCCTTCAATTAGCCATACCTTGCCTCACATTGGCCATACCCCTTTCTCACAGTGCCCATGCCCCTCTCCACCTAGGCCATACCCTGCCTCACAGAGGT
>JAYMFT010095375.1:0-13909 GCA_038088735.1 Panulirus argus | reverse complement strand
CTCAACCACACTCTTTTTATTACCACACATCTCTCTTACCCTTACATTACTTACTTGATCAAACCATCTCACACCACCATTATTATTATTATTATTATTATTATTATTATTATTATTATTATTTCTACTTTTATTCTTCTTTTCTTTCTTTGACACTTATTCACTGTATCCCGCATGAGCAAGGTAGCATCTGAAACAGACGACTGAGCCTCACAGGATAAGAGTTTTTATTAGTATTATTTTTATTAATATCATATTTAAGCATGATATCTTTAGACTATACAGACTAAGAAAAAGTTTCACTACATTCATGAAATTAGTTGTACCCTCATTGTTGTTCTCGCTCATTACTAAATAGATTTAAGGCTTTGAGACAGTATGGAATACACTCTTCACTGTATTTAGCTGTAAAATATGCACAGTTATGAGATGCATGTTCCTTTTAGACTGGCAGGCAGTAAGCCTTTATAATTGAAATGAAAATAATAGTTTCTAAGAGGCTTACCAGAATATACAAACATGATACTCCAGAGATTTATTCATATTTTCCCTGCAGACATATGTAAGCTGATATGTCCTGTATATTCAAGAGACTGCATTGGACTTTAGCTACCTATGACAACTAAGAATTAGTCAAAAGAATCCACCAACTTTCTTGTAACAAATCACAAAGCAACAGCGAGGGCTGTGCTGTGCAAGGGCATTCTTATTGTAGCATATTAAAAAAATGAGATTTTCCTTTGACCTTCTTACGTAACTGCAAATTGAAGGGATGTGTCTATTGTTATCAGAACTGACAGTAGGAGAAGCAGCTTTCAAGAGGATTCTGTCATGAGTAAATGCACAGATAGATCTCTTCATCACAAAACCTATAGCCTTTTTCATCAAAATGTTTTTCAGATTTCATTTCAGAGGGAGTAGGATTCATTGCCATGATTATAGGTTGGAATGTTTTGACACATTACTCTTTTTTCTTTGATAAAAAGTTACAAAAAGTGCTTTTCAAACTGACTGGTTTTCAGGTTTTCATGGATAAAATATCCTTTGTGCAAGAGAATAGGCAGATGTGCCAGTCATCCAGTGAGTTTTCCCAGGGTATCTTAGAGATTAACTACCTTTAAGAAGATTCACCATCAAAACTTTGTTTTGGAATCCTTACGTTTAATTTTCTCAACAAATGCATTGAAGGGAATGTGGAGAAAGATTAACTGATGTTTGCCTTTCCACTCGCAGTCCATACTAGTCTGTATGGAATTTTTTTCAGGGTTTTACCAGAAAACTCACAGAACCATTAGAAATGGAATCAGTGTGATTATTGTTTTCTCTTGCCATTGTTTTCAAAATAAACCCAGTAACACTATATATTGTAGGAGCCTTTACTTGTGAAATTTGACATAAAAGTTTCTAGATAACTGAAAAATGGATGTTAAGATTGATGAGAAATTTTGAAGTTCCTGTATCAGTAGCTTTTTCTGGGAGGTACAGTTTTGTAACATTTTACAAGATCATGTCTTCATAGTATTTGGATCTGGGGGGAAGAATCAGTAAACTTTATCCAATATCTAGACATGTAAGTCTTTTGAAGTTTGATGATCACCTAGTAATTGCATTAGATCAATTTCATTTCTTCCTGCAAGTGAGATGGTTATATACATGGTTAAACTGTTTTTGTACAGGCCTTGAAAAGTATTTTTTTAGAATCTCACTGATGTCTAGTCAAAAACATAATGATTTCATTATACTCATGGAAAATCATTAATCAAACAAGTCCTCTGCTTAGATCTGGTCATTCTCACTTGTGTGGCTCTAGTAATACCTCTTTTAACAGAGGACAACTTAGGTTGAAGTCCACATTGTCAGTAAGGGCGAGGTTTTTTATGTTCTCACTTCTTCGTGACTGAAGGTTAGAAATATTCGTTCTGAATAATGAAAAACTGCGTTCTACCATAGGCAGAGCTTAATGACCATCCATTGCAAAGTTTAAGGGTTAGACTTGTCAAATCAGCTATGTATAGCTTTGAAAAGTTCACCAATGAGACCACCTTTCTGTTCCTTTAAATCTCCCTATAGGCTCAGGGGCTTTTTTGTGGATTATTCTCAAGGTTACTAGACAGTCATCATCTCATGTCTTCAGTCCACATTAAAAATAATATTTATCATTTCCATAATTTAACTAGGTTGCATGGTACTGTAAGGAGCATCTTGTGATGTAAAACTTTCAGCACTTTCCTTAATCTTGTCATTAGATTCCCAAAGGGAACAAACTATTGTTGGTGGCTGGCCCAGGGCCCAAGCAATATCTTCAGTTCATTCCACCATCTAAAACCATGCTAATGCATATATTTAAACAATTAGGTGAACATATTTTCTATGTCTCTTCATAAGGCATTGGAGCTCTTCTTAAAAATCCTTGATCGACTCATTCAGGAGACACTGTCTCTTGCCAGTGGTTACCACTGCAGTGGTGTTTGTTTACACCTGAGCCATCCTATTGATAACATTTGTTTGATAGCACCTGCGAGCATTTTTTTAAAGTACTGTACTGTACAGTATGTATTGTTACAATTTGAAATTTGTTATATAGTATTAACGAATTCTCTTTATAAATTTATGCATATTTTGTAAAAGTCTTGTTTTTACATATTTTCTCAATAGTATAAGAGAGAGGTGTGGTGATAAGATGAGTATGTATGACAGAGCTGAAGAGGGTGTACTAAAATGGTTTAGATTCAACGAGAGGATGAGTGAGGCCCAGGTGACTAAGAGGGTATACATGTCAGAAGTGGAGGGAACAAGGAAAAGGGGGAAACCAAGGAAGAGGTGGAAGAATGGAGTGAAAGATGCATAGCATGTTTGGGGCCTGAACTTGCATGAGGATGTGAAGTATACAAAGGTTATAGCGAATTGGAGTGATAAGATAAATGGGAAAAGACGTGCTGTCAGAGAGGTGAACCAGGGAATGTGAAGCTGCTGGGAGAAACCATGGATAGTTCTGTGTGGTCTGGATGTGGATATAGGGCACTGGATTTTTTAGTGAATCATGCTTGTCAGCTAGAGAGTGGATGTGAGCCAATGAGGCCATTTCTTCAGCTGTTCCTGGCACTACCACACTAACATGGGAAACTGTGAAAATGTATGAAAAAATCTGTGTTTGTCAATGAACAGTGAGTAAAGATGCAATGAAAAGTGAAGATCCCATGTACAACCATCAAGAGTAAACCAAGGCAGATAAATCCTGTCATCTTAGATGTGGAAGCTGCAGCTAGCTCATTTTGAACACGAAGGAATGGTGTGTTTTTGATACTGAAATGTTTGGTAGAGTGCAAGCATTAAAAAAATTTTTTAAGCTGATTTGAGAATAAGAAAGCAGATAGAGTACGAAGTTAAAAAAAAAAATAAAAGGGGATTTTGTATTCTGAGGGGAATGGTTGATGAGAGAAAAGATATAATACTGTACTTACATAGTATGAGCCTGTGGAAAGAATGAGTATGGATGTATTTGATTAAGGGATACAGAGGAAGACAAGTGCTCAGGTACTGAGTCAGGAAATACATATATGTGAAAGTGAGTGGTTTCGTGATGAAGAAATATTTGGGTATGTTTGTTGTTAAATATTCACCAGGCCTTAGCCTGGCATGGGCCTTTGTCTCAAGGTAGCCTATACTCTTTTTCCCCTTTTTCAGCTGTGCTGAAAACATGGTGCATGGACAAGAAGGTTCAGCATGAGCCATCCTTCTCATATTTTGAGATAGTTTATAGAATATGGTTAAAATTCTTCTTATGCTTTGTTGGCTTTAATGTCTTCCTTTGTTAGTTGGGATATCATTGCAAACCGAATGCTAAACAGTGACACATCTCTGTAACAGTATGAATTATTGTAATCTCATATGATGGGAAATTATTTCACTGAAGTGTAGTTTGTCTTTGTTAATCTTTCTTGTATGATGTAAAGCTTTACAGTGATTCATCTTTTAAAACCTGATAGGTACAACTGATTGTCTACAAGTTTTGTTGTTAAGTGAATGAAAAGGTCTATCATTACTTTCTTCTTTTTAAAACTTTATATTGGGTACACTTAAGCAGTGAAGGGAATCTAACTATACAAAAACTTTGCTAATCAGATCTAACATCATTTACAACCATATTATGGTAATGAGAGGTTTGTTATTAATGGAGAAGAAAACTAACAAATTTGTACCTACTATCATCTGCACAGGCATAATGATATAGTTTTGTACCTGAGAACTTGGGTATTAGTATGTTACTATTTCATGAATACATTAAAAACTTATTATGTGCAATGTTTAAGGAAGCACATACATCTTATGTAGTGTTTCATGAGGTTTTATTGGTTCTAGTCAGCACTGGTGAGACATATTCTATGCACTCTCTTAGAGGAGGGAGAATACATTTGCTGTTAGAAGAAAGTCAGCAGTAATACTTAAAGTTTGTAACATAGAATTTTTAATATTGTTGTAGCTATCACTTAAGTAACACAGGTATCCTTTTCCTGTACATGATTCAGCATTTTTAAAAATGTTAAATAAGTGATGTACCAAATTACATGAGATACTTTGCACCAAACAAGTACATGCCAGATGCACTTGAGGGAGCTGAAGATGTTTTATTGTAAAGTTGATATAAAGTGCATAATTTAGAGAGTATACCTAAAGCCCTTTCCAATATTTCTTGCTGTCATTTATACGCTCAGTGTCTTCCACAGTTCATTGGTCATTCTGCTGAGCTTGAATACAAAACTTCTCAATATTATATAATCAGACAGCACTTACAAGTAAAGGTTCATAATACAGCCAAATTTTAGTTATCTTTAAGTAAATACATTTTTTAAATGAGTGGATCCTCCTACTTATTGACATAATGACCAGTAAAAGCAGTATATAGTAGGATATTTGATTTTTAAAGTAACTTAACTGTGAATTAAAATGTGGACGGCACTGGGCTATAATATCCCTTTTGTATGTGTCTCCCACTCTCCATATATTGTAGGTGGAGGTACTAATCTGGGAGGAGAATAGGTGTGGCAGGAGTGTACACCGCACCATTTATCTCATTCCACAGACGGGAGCTGTGAGTCACGCCAGCTGAATCATAATTCCTCGCAGGTGCTGCTCCCTCCTTTAGTTGCCAGCTCCGATTGCACCTCTACCACAGCCACCTACCACTACGCCTACGCCCGCACTTCCACCACAGCCACCTACCAATACACCTCCGCCTGCACCTCAGCCTTACAATGCTGCTTCTTTCATAGCCTGACATTTAATCACTAATTGCCACTGTTTACTACCAAGACCTTCCATCATGCAGCAGCACAAGTTCATTATTATAAGAGGACTGAATTATATTTACTTTCTTCATATAAAAAAAAATGTATTCTGTTGTGAATATACAGGTATATTGATTATTAATGAATATATATATATATATATATATATATATATATGATTTGAAGTGTTAGTTACAGATATGACTTTTTCTTAAGTTACAAGATCAAGTCATTAAGGTTTTTCCTTAATGGACATTCAACAAAGAGTTTGAATGCATTTTGATTTGCCAGTATGATATATTTTACTAAATGCTGCACAGTTATTTAGATGTCTTGTGCTTTAACCACATGAATACACTGTAAGCTTGAAATAGATAAAGTTTGGTAAACAAATGTTACCTGTTCCATAACTTTTAGTGCATGCTCAAGGCTTCCTTGTGTAGTTACAGTTTGGAAGTTAAATAGCATATCTGAGGGGCACATTCTGACTGACAAAGATAGTTGGGAGATGATGGCCATGTTTAAAAGGAAAGGCAAATAGATGGAAATATACAAGTGTTGATTTTGATTCATAATGAGCCTTTACATGGTTATAAGTGCACCTCGAGGTGTCAGTGCTGTTGGATCTTGGTAATCTTGGGTTATTTAACCCCAGTGATAGCAAGAACATAAGCAAGCCAATCAACACGAGTGAATAAAAGTATCTCAAGATGGGTAGACGTAGCCTCTCTATATATCAACCTATTTTGCTTATATTGGTAGATGTCATCACGTAGAAGACTGAGAGATGCTAGAACTTGGAGCTGATTTCTCACTCTCTGGTAAGAAAGTATGAAAGAGACAGAAATGTATTTTTTACCATTTCATGCACAAGTATATGGGTGGATTTGGGTGCAAGTGGAACAGTAGTATAATATTCCTTACAGTTTATGCAGATAAAATGCAAATCATTTGTATTATGAGTTTGTGGGATCTACTTGTGAAAAATAATCTCAGTTGCTGTACATCTTGAGATCAGTGGATCTTTCACTTCAGTTTGTATTTGTTGTATATTGTGTGAATGTCTGCAAGAAAAACAACAGTAAACAGTGGAAATTTTAAAAAATGCAAGATGTCTCAAATTTTTTTTGATAGACTGGAGATCTGTTTGTATACCTTATTTCCTACAATGACTTAATAGTATGGCTACTGTGCATTCTGAATATAATAACATGGTTTAGTAAAAGGACCTTTCCTGTATGATGGCAGAAGCTGGTTGTTATCATATTGATAAGAAAACAAAAACTAAAATAGGATTTGTATAAAAGCTGGGTTTCAGAAAAGATGGTTGGGGAAACTAAGGCATAATACATCAGGAGTATTGATAAAAGGCTTCATTGATTCATATCTGGGGGACATGCAGTGGAAGCCCAATAAGTGACTAAATTTAGAGTACTACATATTGCATTATAATTATTATTATTATTATCATTATTATTATTGTTGTACTAAATGAATGCTCAAGATCTGTTTTTGTTAAGAAATGTAAAGGGGATCACTGTCTGTATATCCTGGTACTGCCACTTTTTAATTTCTGTGTAGTATCCATAGATTCTGGTAAAGTTTTTGCATGAGTTACCAGGCTTTAGATGCAAGACTTTGTAGTTAATGTTCCTTTTACTATGAATACTAACAGAAAAGTGTTAAAGATAGTCTTGATGCATGAATGAACCCTTTACTGAAAAATGTTTGGCATTTCATTTGACTTAATTTCACACCTTCAATGTTGATATTACTGTTAATGAAGCATAACCTAGATGTATGTGCTGTTATTCAATGAAAATTAAGAGAGGATGGATATTTAGTATCTGAAAATATTAGGCATTTTTTAGTAGATTTTCCATGACCAAGAGTAAACAAAGAAGATACTGAAGAACTTTTTTTTAAGTATGTTAGTGTGCATACAGGATATGAAAGATAGTAATCTTGGAAAGTTAGCTGAATTATCATTTAGAGAGAACTTGTCTTTACCACAGGAATTTCAGTTCAGATTAAATATACATTACTTCATCTGAAAGCTGTATTGTTGTGCATGCCAATAAAACAGCTTTGGTCTGATGTTTAATCAAGGAGAAATTTTCATATCACTTATATCATGAGTCATTGTCATTTACGACACTGAATGATAATGAAGTTTTACGTAAAATGAGAGCGTATTCTACTATAATATGAAAACAGCATTTACAATTTTGAATTTTCCACTGCTCAGAATGTTTATTGATCCTTTCATGATTTTTTGCAAGACTCCCATGCATGTATTTGGGTTGTGTGTATTTTTTGTATTCCATTTGCTGTCCCAGTCCCACTGTTATAAAAGATATTTGCCGAAATCCTTCTGGTTTTATTACACTGTCTCCATTAAAGAATATTGGAATTGTTTGGTCTTCTGACCAACTTTTATTAACTTCTTTTGAGTGGAAGTAATGATGTGTGGTTCATTAACCTTTTGTGTTACCTTTGTTGAGGTAAGGTTTGATATTAATATTACTGATTCCTGCATGTAAATTGAAATGTTCAGATGATTACAGCATTGAAGAATAAGGTCAAATGACTATTTTTGCTCCATTTTCGTGCATTAAGAAATCAGATGACAGAAGTATTATTTTCTATTTAACCAGCAATATTGCCATGAAGAAAATATGTTCTTAATTTTTACCATGATTTTTTTCAAACTGAATTTAGATAAACATATAGTGATAACTACATAATGAGAGATATATGGGACACAATGAGTCATATGCAGCTGCACTGAAAGGCAGTTATTGTATGAAGTTAATTCACAGTAAGGGTGTTAATGGGATCTACCTGCAAGAGGCAACACCATGAGTAAGAAGTCACATCTGGCAAGGTTGAATCGTCACTCTACAGAAGTCCATATTTCCCTGCTACTTGAAGTAGGAAAGGCAGTATGAGATGTGAGAAGGATTGACTGAGTAAGAAGAAATAATAGGGTGAGAAAGAGGTATTACTTGGGCAAGTTTCCATATGGTAGGGATTTTATTGTGTAGCGAAGAGTGGTTAAAGATATCTGTAAGTGCTCGGATTGCTAATGAGCCAAAGTGTTTTATTTGAAGGTCTGATGTGTTGTCAGGGTCTGCAGCAGTAGATTTCTTTGTTTTGATTGCACCTTTTGTATCAGTGAAGTGAAGGATGGGTAGATGGTTGTGTTTGGATGGATTTTATCTAGGTTTTTCATAACTTGCTTGTTTAGGGTGAGGTTGGTTTGTAAATGAGTTTTAATAGTGTCTTGAGACTATGTGTGTGAGTATTCTTTAGGAAAAGGGATGTCATAAGAATGGATCAGGAGTGCTTCATGGGTAGAGGCTGGACTGGCAAGGTTACTGAATCTTCTTTAATATGCATAGGAGTTGGTTGCTGTGGGTCTTTGTGGTTCATTGTTGATACCTCTTTCCAATGTACGGGGAGGAAGTTTTCTACTTATGGGGCCCCACCTCTTTAGCATTCTTTACAGTTGCTTATGTATGCTGTCTGCAATAACCATGTCCTCAGTCATTCCATTCATCAACCTCTCTTACACATTTTTCTACTGCCACTGATCAGTCAAATTATGACCTTAAGGTAATGACACTACCGTATAGCCAAAGTCGCATTAACTATCTAGAGTTAACATGAGAGAAGAAGAAAAAACCATCAACCCAATTCTGGTGATTGATTAAAAAAAAATCACACATTCCCCACCATCCCAGCTCCCACACATAAGACACTTCTAACCCATCTCCCAAAGATCACTCAGGGAAGTTTTTGAGACAATGCTCAAAAATCAACCACAATTGTACCACACACTTAACAAGGAAATCTCGAGAAACCTACACAAAATTTTGCCATCCGACATAATTGGTTTCCCTTCCTCCAAGCATATTAATGAGTGGTATGAAATTAAGAACACTGCAGTAAAAGAAATATAACTAATGAAAAAATTTTAATGTACATATAAGAAGTAAAACTAAATAATGTTGCCAGTTATGCAAAATGAAATAGATTAGTGAGAATTTGAAAAGACTTATGTGGGCTTCAGCATGTGATCTACAATGAAAGACTGAAAGAGCTTGAACTTTATAGCTTTAAGAGACAAGGAGAAAGGTGTATGGTAATATATGCTCCACAAAGGCAGAAGGTATAAAGACAAAGATCCTAAACCTGAAAGCAACTTAGAATCATCATATCAAAGGTAATACCTGAATATAAAATAAAACATTAACAAACAAAAATAGAATGACCATTGAGGAAGCTAGAATGCTGATTTGATGCAGCACCAGGAGACCTAAGAAATTTACATGGAGTAATTAAAGTAACATTTAAAAGAAGACAAGAGTTACAGATGAAAATGGTTGAAAGTAATATGAGATGAACATAGAATAGACATTTATGCCAGGGAAACATTTGTCTAAAACTACACTCCCCAGACAACTATTAGTTGCATTTTCTCTTCTGCATTTGTAAATCATACATCTCTTCAATATTACAAACATCAGTTCAACATATCGCAGGACTCCTCATGCATAAGATGCAATTTGTATACAGAAGAAATAGAACACCTACTTCCCATTTGCCCTGGACTCAATTCACCATGGCCAACACACATACTCACACTTCTTGGCTTACAGTCCAACTGATGGATGTGGCTAGCTAACTGAGCACTGCAGAAGTGCCATGTAAGGAAGTCCTAGGGTAGAAGTTAACGAGTACATACCAATGCTTTTGAATTTTCAGTATTAAGAATTTCATTGATATAATTTTAAATATATTACTTCACACAGAAGGAGTGTAATCATATTGTGCAAAGAGGAATGTTGACAGAGGAGAGTTTATCTGGGCTATCCTTTTAGGTAGCAGCGGACAGCATATAGAATGAAGATACACATTATTTAAATCTATGTTTGTTGTGTTCCTGAAAGTAAAGTGCACTTTCACCCTAAGTAAGACATTTATTTCTGAAGTCTATTGATTACTGTAGTAATATTTATAGTCATAATCATTAATTTTCTGGAACAAAAATTTATATAATGTAACTTTATTTTGGCTTATTAAAGTTAACTGTGTGAAAGTTCCAACCATCAGTTATCATTTGCTAAATGTTAAGAATTTAATAAAACTATTTTTATGATCTTTGTCCAGATATGCAAATTAAAAAAGTAACCTAACACTAAAACCTTCACCATAAACTATTCAAACTGGTAAGTTTTAAGAAATATATTATGAATTACAGGTTTTGCTAACTGATTTTCCAAGTCTAATGACATTTGAAAAATACACTTTGCATATCACTGCAAAAGTCTTTTTGTAATAAAAGGCACATTTGGCTTAAGATATCTTAAAAGAAAAAGTCAAATTGTACCAATGCATTTTGGCTCTAATGGGTAGAAATTAAACATGAAAATGCATTGATTAGTGTTACCCTTGCACTGAATTAAAAAATAACAAATATGATGTACAGGTGTTATTAACAATACATCACATTTTCTTAGTAAAAAAAAATGCATGTTCAGATTAATATAATAATTTACTTAGAATCAAGCTCATTAGATTACTGTTTGAAGTCTTACTTTTGATGGCAATGAAAAAACATTAATAATAAAGCTTCAATGCATGCTGTTTTGCATGGTGATAGGTAAAATTTTACGTGATTAATTTTTTTTTGTTACACGATAGGTGTATGCCAAGAATAAAGACAAATTTGTTGTAAATGTGCTGTGTAATATGTCAAAGCAATTTTTGACAGTTTTGATCAAACCCTTATTAACTAAATTTTTTTTTTACTTTTTAATAAAATTTAAGAAAATATTTTACTTTTTATACGGACTGTATGAGATGAATGGATTGAAATTTACAGGATGTTCTTCCAACATCTTACACATGATATACCATCTCATTTTCCATATCCACTTTGTATCCTCATTCTATATCCTCGTACTCTCTTGTGTACAGTCATGGGTTTGTCCAAACTTGGCTGTCACCCAAAATGATTATGAAGTGTGTTGTAGCAGAGCTTAATATATATCAGATAGAAACTGAATGAATGTTATTACTTTATGTGATAGTGTTCTATTAGTGGGCTTTATTAACAACAGCAGTAAGGAGTGTACACTCCATTTATATCTTTGTAGTATCTGCTCTCTTGCCTGCATCCTGTTATGTGAAGGTGTTGGCAAGGAAGTTAGTTCATTGGTATTATTATAAATTGTAGATGTAATACGATATGTTGTAATTTACATAGGTTGTTTGTTGCCTTTTTCCTTTAAAGCTAGAGTACACTCAACCAAGGTGCTTACCCATACCCAGTTAAAAAAATGCCAGAATTATAAAATTTAATCATGTGACTTGAGAAAACAGCAAGGCCAAGGTATGTCAGGGTCAAACTCCGTACCAGGTTTTAAGCTTACTGACTGTATCCACAATTGTGGTACAGCTGAGAAATAGATAGTTTTAACTAAACATCTGACCCACAATGTGGCAAGGCATATTAGTAACTGCTTTCTTTACTAAGTGTTATGGCTGTGGTAATTACACTCGTCTTAAATTAGTTTTTGAGACAAGTAAAGGAGTTTTTGTTTTGATGAATGTCAAAGGCTTTTTGTATTTATTTATTTTACAAAGTAAGACTTATTTGTATTAATGGTGAATATGTATCGAAATCTGATTTATTGCTGTATAGAAAGAATCAAATGGTAATCTGTCAACCCTGAATTTCATGACCATACTCTTCAGATACTTTGATTATAACAATGATTGTTATTAAACCAGCCCATATAGGTATGTAATTTTGTTCATGTAAATTATTTTCTAATTGTATGATTCAGGAGATTACTCATATTTTGTATTGTTTTAAAATTTTATCCTTTCAGAATTTAAGAAAGAAAAAGGATTAAATTTATGAAAACTTCCCTGAATTACTTTAAAAGAGAAATTACAGATGCCTTTCATCTATCAACTAGCACTGCATTGTATGCTCATCATGTGATAAATCTGAAAAAAATCTCTTTTGCTTGTAGGAATTATGAATAAGATGGTCCCAATTTATTTTATTTTTCAATACCTATGTTCCAGCAATAGCTGAATAAATTTCTACAATGTATCTTATAAAATATCTTTTCTTTTACCTCCTAATACAATTTTAGTTTAGCACTTTTCTTGCTCTAATGAAATTAGCCAAGTTCATTCACGAAGTGATTGGAATTTTTCATGGTAATTCCGAGCTGCTCTTCTACTGTACCTGCGGCATACTTATTCTGACTAAAGAAGCCAGTTTATGCTGGTGCTCACCACCGAGATACAAAAAACATCCGCCCAGAAGAGAATGGACCCATGCAGGCAAAGCATAGCTTGAGAGTTAAAGCCAAATAATTGCAAACAGAAATAACACATTGGCACTAGCAGAATAGTTTATTTTGTAAATGTAGGAAGGATTCAGGAGGCAGAGAAAGGATTGTAAATAAGAAAAAAAGGATTTGGGTGGTATAGAAAGGATTTCTTTTGGCGTAGAAAGAATTCAGGAGGCAGAAAAAGTATTCTAAACAAGAAAAAAGGATTTGGGAGGTATAAACAGGAATTTGTAGGCATTGGAAGGATTCAGGAAGCAGAGAAAGGATTCTCAATAAGAAAAAAAGCATTTGGGAGGTATAAAAAGGATTTTGTAGGCGTAGGAAGGATTCAGGAGGCAGAGTAAGGATTCTAAATAAGAAAAAAAAAAAAGATATGGTACGTACAGAAATGATATTGTGGACGTAGGAGGGTTTCAGGAGGCAGAGAAAGGATTCTCAATAAGAAAAAAAGGATTTGGGTGGTACAGAAAGGATTTTTTTCGGCATAGAAAGGATTCAGGAGGCAGAGAAAGTATTCTAAAAGCGAAAAAAAGGATTTTGTAAGCATAGGAAGGATTCAGGAGGCAGAGAAAGGATTCTAAATAAGAAAAAAGGATTTGGGAGGTACAGAAATGATTTTGTAGGCGTAGGAAGGATTCAGGAGGTAGAAAAAGGAGTCTAAATAAGAAAAAAAGGATTTAGGAGGTATAGAAAGGATTTTGTAGACGTAAGAGGAATTCAAGAGGCAGAGAGAGGATTCTAAATAAGAAAAAAGATTTAGGAGGTATAGAAAGGATTTTGTAGATGTCGAAAGGATTCAGGAGGAAGAGAAAGGATTCTAAATAATAAGAAAAGGATTTGGGAGGTACAGAAAGGATTTTGTAGTCTTAGGAAGGAGTCAGGAGGCAGAGAAATAATTCTAAAAAAGAAAAGGATTTCGTAGGTATAGAAAGGATTTTGTAGACGTAGGAAGGAGTCATCAGGCAGAAAACGGATTCTTAATAAGAAAAAAGGATTTGGGAGGTATAGAAAGGATTTTGTAGGCGTAGGAATGATTCAGGAGGCAGAGAAATTATTCTAAATAAGAAAAAAAGGATTTAGGAGGTTTAGAAAGGATCCTGCAGATGTAGAAAGGATTCAGGAGGCAGAGAAAGGATTCTAAATAAGAAAAAAAGGATTTAGGAGGTATAGAAAGGATTTTGTAGATGTAGGAAGGATTCAGGAGGCAGAGAAAGGATTCTAAACAAGAAAAAAAGGATTTGGGAG
>JAYMFT010095364.1:0-13909 GCA_038088735.1 Panulirus argus | reverse complement strand
ATATATATATATATATATATATATATATATATATATATATATATATTATTTAGAGGATTATTCCTATTTTTTCCTGTCAAGTAACCCCTTTTAGTCTGTTGCCGTACATTTGGACAGTCTTGAGACAACTCTGTAACAGAAACACTTGACATCAGATGTCTTATGGCTCTGTTCGGTTCACCCTCCTCTACTACCGCTGATCTCTCTCCTGCGTCCACTTACCTTCTTCCAGAATACCTTGTCATTCGACCTTTGGATTTCCATTCATTCTTTCTCCGAAATCTCACCTGTTGTCGTTTCATCTGCATGCGACACATATTCTTTTTTTTTTTCTCTCTCAATCAAAGACGTATAACCTGCACTCTTAGCCCTCCATCCATCACAATTTTCTGGAAGACTAAACTTCTCCCTCCAAGAGTCTCCTGTTCCATGAACCAGCGTCTTTAATTCATGCTGTATACAGCCTCTTTTTTTTGTTTTGCCTTGCCATACACTCCTGTGGTCACCTCTATCTGTGCACTTTTTTAAGTGTCTCCACATCATATCATCTCATATCAACTCATCTCTTTATTATCCTCGTAAAAGTTAAGTATCAAGCATTCTTTAATCTAACTCCTCAGCTAATAAACTTGCTTCCCTATTCACGTTTCTCCTCTTATGCCATCTAATATAAAACACCAACCTATGTATTACTACCCCATGATCTGACAAGTCCTATCCCCCCATCCACCCACAACCCCCTCATAGATCACACATCATGCACACTACCCATCATATTCTCTCTTGCCAGAAACTTATCAATCATACTCTAGCCTGCCCTGTCTTCCCTCTGCCTATATCAGGTATGTTTATGGATATACTTGTGTTGAAACTATATATTTGCAATATTCATCCCTGCTGATGCATACATTACACGTATCCTCTCATTATCTTCACCTCATACCGTATAATCACTTATCACTCCCTCTGCTACTCTAACCTCTCACTCATCCATTCATATCACTCACCACAATAAGCTTCTCCAACTCGATCTTCCTCCTCCTCAAGTATTCCTTCGAGGGCTGATCACACGTTATCTTATTACTTCTCGCTTTATCATTTCGTGGTGTATATGTCGACTACTACAGTCAATGTAAATCCATCACATTTCAATTGTATATCTAGCCACCTACGTACCTCTTACGCATTTGCATTCAGCCATGTTTCCACACGACTCACCTTTCATCTAAATTCCCACACGTTCCCTCGCCTGAAAATCTCTATCGTCTACCTGGCTCAGTATCACACAATGCTCTCTACAGATTCATGACATTTTAATCATATAACACCCAGGACCCCTTTTATCCGGGAAAGACATTATTGTTACTGTTTCTGGGTAAAGGAGAACTAAAGGAGAACAAGCAGCATAACATATGGGAAGAGATATAAGAATTTTGGAAGACGATATAGTTTCAAGTGAAGTAGCATGACTGCTAAACACACTTTTCATTTTCACGGCAACAACACAGAGTAATTCTTCTCCATAGCACTCGCATGGCCGCTATATAATCTCAATCTAACCTTTGCATGTCCTGTGATGTCCATGAATATCCCATGGTTTAAACACGAGAATAATATGATAGTTTGAGGGAGATCTTTTGGTCTTTCAACCAGACATGAAAACTATTTTCAGAGTTATGTGTACCTTAAATGATGAGGTTCCTGCCTGATAGGCCTGAAGCTGCTTACGATCTTCAAACACACACACACTCACATGGGCCTCCTCGATGTAGTGGTCAGCCCAAACAGGTTCGAATCCTGGGCGCGGCACTCGACCTACAGTCAACCCAGCTGTTCATCCTCCCTTCGGGGCTGGTTGATAGATGGGTACCTGGCTTTGGCTCCAGTACTTGACTATATGCATACAGACACACACACACACACACACACACACACACACACACACACACACAACACCCCACTCTCTCACTCCGTCCTTTAAATCATCTCATCTCATTCCGCAAAGGAGATACATCTCTCTCACCGACGGACCAGGAACAAAGAAGCAGAAGACTGGGAAAAGAAGAAGAAGAAGAAGAATCAGTTTTTCCCCCTCACGAACCCCTTCCTTCCCCCTGGCAAAGGCTGGCTTAGACTTTGCCGGACAACTCCAGAAGCAGACCCTCCCACCCACACACCATCTATCTCTACCCTCTCTCTCTCTCTCTCTCTCTCTCTCTTTCTCCCTCTCTCTCTCTCTCTCCCTCTCTCTCTCTCTCTCGCTCGGGAACTTCGTGAGGGCCACAATCGCTTCATTGTTTACAAGTGCAAAAGGGGTTTGTTCCGAGTGCTGGGCCTGTGTACCCGAGCCCTGGGTTTGTTCTGCGGGTTTGATTGTGTTAGAAAGTATATGCATTGCCTTCTTCCAGTGTAATAGATCAATAAACGTGGGTATGAATTAGGGTACAAATCTTTTGATTATATTCTTTTTTTCTTGCGGGTGTCGGGAGCTGTTGGGGTGATATTTAGATACGAGGCGTCGTATATCCAACTCCTATCGGCATGGATTGTTTTCCCCTTGTTTGCATCAAATATCTATAGCTATATCTATAGCTATAATACCTTACATATAGTTATAGTATATGACTGATATGTTATCATCTCTTTATTCCTCATGCAGAAAAAAACAGATTTTTCTGTGCACTGAAAAGAGTGACCAATCAAAACTCCATTGTGTACTTTAGTATAAGAATCAAGGTTTTCCTGTCATGCGTAATATTAAAGATTCTCTTCCATACATGTAAGATTTATACCATGCAGGCTTACAGAGGCATAATGGAAATTAAGTCTTTGCTACACTGCTTTCTTTGATGCTTGGACAAACTTATCAGTCGTCTCCCCAAAGTTAAGTGCTTTTCAGTGCTTTATTCATGGGTCGAAGTCTGCTTACCGAGCTGATAATTTACATGAAGAGAGGAGGGGTTAAAAGATAATCCCGTTGTAAATAATGTTTTCTTTCCCATATATATATATACCACCATCCGGTATAGCTTGTTTACTAATGGCGTCTTAGCCACGTCTCTTCTTTGTATATCGCCTGACTTTTCTATATTTCATTCTTGTATCTTCCCTGATGATGTGATCATTACACGAAAGTGCACTTGGGACTTTATTGTGTTTCACAATTCTTTTTGTTTTACAGAGATGCCTTATAATCACTGCAGTCTAATCAGATGAAAACTTAGCTAGATTGTGAGCTTATTTATAAGTGCATGTTTGCGTGTATGTGTGTGTGACCCTATATGTGTCTATGTACAAAATTGCATATGTGTGTGTATATATATATATATATATATATCCCGTCGTGTACAGCGACGCCTCGTCTTCCGTCGTGCTTCTCACGACACGAAGAAGAGTTCTTCTGATTGTTGACGTCCCCTTCTGTCACATTTGGAGCAGCATGTTGGTAGTGATGAGGCCGAGCGTGGCGTGGCAGCGTGGGTGGGGTGGGAAGGGTAGTGGTAGTGGCGGCGTGTATACCTGTGTGGTGGGCGGGGCATGCGTGGGGGGGGCGGGGCCAGGCGCGGGAGGGGGGCCCGCGCGGGGGGCGCGGATTCGGCCCGCGGTCAGTGAGAGGCGAGCTACGGCCCCATGAACACCACCAACATGGTGTACGGGGTGTGCAACGCTGACTCGGGCTACCACAGCCAGGCCTACTCGTCCGAGCTGCAGCATTACTACGCTCAGTGCCAGAGCCATGAGGCCGTGCAGGGCCAGACTTACATCCCGCCAGCGCTCACGCCCACCGACCACCACCGCTCGCAGCACGCCGCCGCCCTTCAGGACGCCCACGTCCCTTCCTCCTATACCAACCTGGATGAGTACAGCACTGTGTGTTACCCCGGGCACGCGGCGGCGGGCGTGCCCGGCCAGCACCACGTCTCCCAGGGCTACGATTACAGCAGCGCCGTGCAGGCCGCCGCCGTGGCGGGCGGAGTAGGCGGCCAGACGGGCGTGATGTCGCCGGCCGCCGCGGGCGGCTACCCAGGGTATCTCGACCCTGCCGCCCAGTACCGACACATGAGCATGGGTCTGTACGCCCACCACGAGGGCGTGCGGGAGGCGTGTGGCGTGGGCGGTATGATGGGCGGGTCGCCGCACGCCCTCCCGCACCACCAGCCCCAGCAGGCAGTCCCGACCTACAAGTGGATGCAGGTGAAGAGGAACGTTCCCAAGCCAGGTAAGACGCCCTGTTGCCGCGCCCGCCCGCCCGCGCCCACTGTGACCACGGCGGGCGCGTTTGTCTCAGCCCCAACGTCATGCTCACGCGCCTCTTCCTCACTATCCTTCGCTATCAGTTACCTGAACGTATTCCTTATCTCGTCGTAATGACATTAACTTGGGTAAGGTGCCAAGGTCTTCCTGTTCCTTACAGTCTGCATTTCTGGGCTACCCGACAACCCCATCCAGTCCACGATTAACCTGGGAATTACTAATTACTTTAACTGAAAACAATAATGATGACAACGTCCTCAGGGTAAATCCAATATATGTTTTCATTTTCATGAATTCTACATCATGATAGAGCGGTCATTACGGCAATTGGTATGTATGTATATATGATTCATAAGCGATTTATAAATGATTTATGGCCTCTTATGAGGTTCCCGTTTCACGCTCCTAGACTGATGAATATTCTTTAATGAGAAGTTATTGAATGGCTTTAGAAATAATGCTAAATATTTTGAAAAGTTTCACAAAAGAATTACAAAATCATCCAAAAAATATTCTTTTCTAAGAAAAACAAACTTTTCTTATGAAAGGAAAACAAAATCTATTTATATATTGTAAAGAAATGGATAATTCTATAGATCAAATGATTTCAAAATGTAGTTCAAAGCTTCTTAGGTTTACTGTTAAAAAGGGAAAACTAAATAAATAGATAAATAAACCTCAATGCCTCAAAACATAAAAGTATGATCAAAAAGTCACTTTTATACCTTTATGAATATCATCCTAAAGTTATTCACTATAAATGAAATATCCCATGATATTCAGTCGCCCCATCGCACATCTGTATACAAATATCCTTCAACTGTGATTATATGTTGACAGTTTACTATACAAATTATATTCGGCTTTTAAGATGTGCCTGTATTTATCTATTTTTGGCAGTGTATGTGAATGTCATACATTTTTCATTCTGTATTCCCTAAGGGATATATGACAAATGAATACATCTAAAACTGATTCCTCTAAAGAGAAATGTGAAAAACTAACCATAACTAGGCAATATCTTTAAAGGAAAAAGAGGTAAGCGATATTTTTAATGGGGTATAACGCCATGAACCATCTCCAGACGATATTTTCTAAATACCAATAAAAACATGAACCACCTCAAAGCGATATCAATAGTAATATATGACCATGAACCATGTCAAACCAATATTTCTTTATAGGTATAGAAAGATAGGCCATCTACAAGCGACATGTCTAACGGGATATGCAAGTATCAACCATCCCTAAGACATCTGGAATACGAGAGGCTGGAAGGAAACCATTTTCAATCGTTATCTTTAAAAGGAATCAAAGAAGGTGGATAACGGTGATTGTATCCCTTGGGCGATATATGGAAATTATACTTATTTTTTGTCACATTTCTTGGAAGGATTCTTAAAACAGAACTTTCTACGCAATACCTCTAGAGGAAAGTTTAAAAAAAAAAGTTAATAAAAACTATTTCCACGCATTATGGCTATCCGGAAGCAGAAAATTAAAACTGCGTTTCAGCAATATTTTTAAAGAAGAACTAAAGAGAAAGAAACATATAGGGCAAACAATCTGTTCGTGCTTATTGCAACATTAAATGCTAGAATGTCTAGTCTTACTTTGCGATATTTCTCAGCAAGGCCATAACCAAATAGACTGTCTAGTTATATCTTGGAATAAGTCTAAAGAAGAAGGAAATTCTAGTAGTGATGTCACATCTTAGCGACATTCTTGCGACACAGTTTATGAAACTTTACAATCTAAAATGATCTTTTGCCGTAAAACCCAGGAAAATTAGCAAGAGTCTTCCATTCCCCTAAGAGCACATAGATTACAAAACAACACACAGATGTCTAAGAAACAGAAGGAAATAATAACAGAGCTTGGGAAATGAAATAGGCTAAAAAAAAAAAAAAAACTATCTTAAGGGATGCTTTCCTGAGGTTGGAAAAAATGGGCCACAAGCGGACACTGTATCCTCAAGATATTTCTTGAAAAACAAGGTTTCCACCCGTGCTCCCAATGAGCTCATGAGTCTCTTGGTAACACCGAAAATAAGAGCAGGGGTCCCTTCTACTCTGCTCTTCTGTTTCTACCAGAAATAAGATTATGAACCTCGTCATGGACCACCAGGTCTTTTGTCGTCTGTCCTTCCCATGTACTCTCCTCCTACAGATAACATCGTCATGGGCCATTAGGTTTTCTGTTGTCTGTCTTTCCATTGTACTTCCATATACCGTCCTCCAGCAGATAACATTGTCATGGACCATTAAGTCTTCTATTATCTGTCCCTCCCATGTACTCCCACAAACTGTCCTCCAGGAGATTAGATGGTCATGTACCATCAGGTCTTCTGTTACATGTCGTTCCTATGTGCTCCCATGTACCATAGATTCATTACCTCTGGTGGTAAGGACGAGACGAGCTGAAACTAACTGTACCTGAGCACGAAGCAAGACATGGGTGTGCTACTTCTTCCAACTAACTCCGTCAAAGGATCTTTATAAGAAAGGCGATGTCTCCTAGTGTTTTCCATGACCAATGGCTGGATGCAGTAATTCCAGAGTAGAATATTAGTGAAAAATACGAAATACGAGCACAATACCAACCAGCAAATTTGTTTCCGTCATGTAGAACTAAGAAATTTTGTCATCTCTCAGCGTTATCTCCTTGAAGTAGTGCGAGTAAAAGGAAATATCTCTGAATACCATTTCCATGAAGTTGAGGAAACATCCAATGATCTTGTCACATTTCCCATAAAGCTTTGGAGAAATTTTATTGTTTCATAACACTCTATCTCCAATGGAAATGAAAAGGATTTACATTATCTCCAGGCGCCTTCCCTGTGGTCATGTGGAAGAATCCCTTGATTCCCCAGCTCTGTCTCCAGTAAATATTATTAGGACATATTACCTTTGAAGAGTATCTTCATGCAGCAGTGCAGCAAAGAAATTTCAGCACATATCAGTATTATTTCCTAATGCTACGTGGGAAGATTTAACTATCTTCTCTATCTCCATGTGGCAATTTATGGGAAATTAAACCATCTCCAAACACTATCTCTATAAAGGCAAGCTGAAAACTTCTGACCATCTTTAAGCGTTGAATCCATCTGCAAGCGCTGTCTCTAAAGAAGTAATTTTGAGATGATCTAACCATCTCTACCAAAGAGAGTGGTAGCTAGGGTGAGGTGGGAGGAATAGCTGACCATCTCATCTGTCTTTTCGATCGAGCACTTCAGTGTGGCGAAAGGAGGTGCGTCAGTCGTCGGCCGCTGTCTGCAGACGGCTCCGTCGCTAGTGCTCCTCCGTGATCACGGCAATACAAGACGGAGGAGGATTCTACAAAATTCTCCTACTTTTTTCTAAAACCATTACGCTTTTCTTATTGTATGATTCCTCAAAGATTTGTCGAATCTAACTCTAGAATTCATTATAGACTATGCCTATGTAACTGTCGGATTTGTTGTATATTTGGTTTACTTAAGTAAATCTTTATCATATATTCTCTGCACTTACGTCGAGATTTCTCGTATGTCTGGTTTTCTTAAATCAGGATTTATCGTATATTTACATCACTTAACTGAGGATTTATCAAATATTTGATTTACTTAAGCAAGGATTATTCAGATATATGTTTTACTTAAGCAAAGATTAGTGGTATACTCACTTTTCCTTCAATAAGATTTTGTCGTACTTTTACTTCAGGTGAGGCTTTGTCGTATATCTTGTTTGTCTGGAGATCTGAGCAAAAATCAGCTGATTTAGGATTATGATTTGCTTATTTGTTTACCTCGCTTGGAGAGAAGATCTACCGAACGCTTATCTTTTAAGAGTTAACGATTCATTATGTTGGTGTTGCTTGTGGTTACGCCGGGAGTGAAAAGTCACCTTCGACGAGGGTGTATTATCAGAGTACAACTTCTTTTCGAAGAATTCATTTCATGGAACTTTATCCATTCCATTCTATTGAAGTTGCAGGAGCCCCCAGAGAAGGGGATCTCAGGTTTTAAGATGATAAGATAATGATAAATCATCATGTTTATTCTACTATCCTGAAATATTTATCCTGCGTTCAACTTATCTGTTCTTTGTTAGGCAACAGCATATCTCATAATGTCTGATAAAAATTCGTGATGACATTTGATCTGTGGTTAGATTTATGTTCGTGTGGTTCTGTGATTTATTATGCAAGTGCAAATACAAATGAATACAAATGAGTTCAATCAGCAACAGACCATTGCATTTTAAAGAGGCATTTTATGATAGTGGAAAAAAATAAAAAGTCGTGGATTAGTGTAGTAGGAGTAGCAAGATATACAGATTATAATAACAGGAAGACCTGTAAACTTCTGGTATATCTAAGGAGTTGTAAATTATGTCAGTCTTGGATTTGAAGCGAAGTAAATATTAGGTTCATTCTTAAAAGTATCTATGGTATTGTTTTCAGCCACTTAAATTGGTAAATCGTTCCATATGATAAATCTTGTTGAAAAAAGTACTTCGTCTCATTCGAAGTAAAACGTCTCCCCGCAAGTTTATATTAATTCCTATGAGTGAAATCAGGTAAAAGTATGTTTATGTAGCTCTTTAGGACCGAGATTATCTAAGCCTTTAATGAGTTTGAATACCTGTATTAGATCGCCTCTTTACATTTTCTTCGATTAACTATATAAATTGAACCCGTTTAGTCGGCTCACATAAGACTTGCTTCTCCGGCCAGGAAGCATCTTGGTAGCTTGCCTTTGTACTCTTTCCACTTCGTCTTTCCTGAAGTAGGATGACCAAAACCGAATACATTATTCAACATGAACCAAAATAAGATGTAAAGAGTGAGGATAATTTCCCAAGACTTAGATTCGAAATCCCTAAACATGAATCCAAGAATTTTTGCTCGCCCTTTTTACTGCTTCTGTACACTGCTTACTTTGCTTTGGGTTACCAAGGGTTATTGCACCCAATTCCCTTTCATCGCTTACCTTTGAAAACTCAACATAATTATGCTGCAGCTAATCTTTCACTTTTACTACCAATATATAAAACTTTGCGCTTAACAATATTAGAATTCATTTGCCATCTGTGAACCCAATCTATCAATATATCTACGTTAGTGTAAAACTGTGGACGTTCAATTTCTGTTGAAGATACATTTCGACATATTCTAATACATCCCTTTTTCAATATCATTAATATAAATATATGAGAAAGAGAGCAAGTCCTAAGTTTGATCCCTGTGGCACACCACTTGTTGCGTCCAACCATTCAGAGGTTCGACTGTTAATGACTTTTTCGTATGCTGGACATGGCTGGGGTAAAACATGCCCAGATCAAAGGTCACTTGTAGTGAAAGGAATAAATTGAAAAATAAAAGTAAAGGGGAGAAATTACTCAAGGCTTCTCGGGGGTTCGCGAACCTTACTCAAAGGTGGAGGTCATATATGTGAAGGGAGAAGAATACAATAAGGAAGAGAATTCCCAGTTCGTGGGAAGAGTTCCTGTTATGACTGCAAAATGTATTTTTCAACACTATGTGATGTTGCGATTTATATGCTCTGATTCACTTGACCGTCCTAGTTATATGCCCATTCTTATTACCTTCTTATGATCGTTATACATTTTACTGCGTTCGGAATAATATACGAAAAAATATAAAGCCTATATCATATTATATTTTCACCAGATCATTTATAAGAGTTAGTACTACATTTGTTCACGATTTTTAAATAGAATCCTTCGAGATCGAGGGATAACGTCGAATTCTAATCGATATTTCCTTAAATATATTCCATTGAGGAAATGTTTATTCGGATTATATATAGCTCAGTTTGACTTAGTGTTTTAAATGAAATTGCTCACTAGGAAACATTTAGTGGGGGTCTTTCCCATCTGATTTGGAATTCATCTTTTGCTTTTCTTGTCACTATTGATTATCATTTGGTGGATAACATATAAGCGTTTTATATTTTGTTTATTTTGATAGTACTTCCAGCGATCCTGTAGCTCCTTCAGTTGCAAATTAATATATATATATATATATATATATATATATATATATATATATATATATATATATATATATATATATAAAATGCCATTAGTAGTTCAGCTTAGTATTACTCTTTAGAGAACTTACCTCTGAAGAAAAATGAAAGAATATTTTGATATATAGACACGGATCTCATGGAATTTATTCTTACCCTATTCATTCATATGCTGATGGTTCCACTTCGCATACTTTAACACACTTTCCCTCCCTTCCTCCTATCACTTTTATAAGGAGCAACTCATAGTAGGGAAGCAGTAACCTAGTTAGAGTTTATGGTGCTGAAACGCAATTTCTTACACAGTTTAACCCTGTAGTAACACATACAAGTTGGGCGTAACCATATCCACTACCCTGTCCTGAAAACCCTACATATTCAACATTCTAATATCTACATCCCAGAAGCTGAAGGTATTGTACAGATGCCGTGATTATTTTTACTTTTGAGCAATTGTTTCATATCTGCAGGGGTTATATACGCCTTAGTGTGAAGCTGCTGTCAAAACTGGGATGGCTCTTCCTCCTTCGTTTTCATGAACCAGAGCGGAATGAAAAGCCATCTATCTCATCAGTTTTCCTGGCACCACCTCTCTTCAACCACCCCTTTCTGTTCGCTGCGATGTTACTGCTCTCTATCTCTTTCCTACGGGTATTGTTTTCTCAACTGTTCTCGTAAGCTGTCTGCACGTGTCCGCGCCCCTGAGGCTTGAACGAAATTCTCACGGAAGGCTGCTGCTTCCCATAGTTTCTAGTGGAGACCAGTCGTTCGAGAATTGACCGTTATGATACATGTTTCTCTCATCTCATTTTATTAATTTTACCTTCAACTAAGTTGACATTATTATCATCAGTTGATGAAAAGGAGTACAGTCCCGTCGAGAGACTTATCACTCCAAAGGTGTCCATCATTTTTTGCTCCTGGATGTAGCGCAGTCTTGACGCCGCAGGGGCCCTGTAAAAGGAATATGCTTTTTAATCGCAGCGAGAGATGATAACGAATCATAATATGAATGCAACAAAATTCTGCCTTATAAAACGAGGAATTCAGAAATGAAAAACCGATAATGAATATATCTTGTTTATGGGGGTTTAAGCGGAATGTGGTTCACAGGAAAATGGTAGTAGAACTGGAAAGAAGACTCAGCCAAGGTTCATGCCGAATACAAAATAGAAAATGAAATACGATAAAACAATATTATTTGGAAACAAGGGATATCATTTTTGTTCATACTAAATATACTATACGAGCTGCTTTAAGTTGAAAATCTTTGCGCAGCTTTGTCATACTTTAAGATTATTCTTATTCTTCAGATCTGTCACATGTGTGCTTGATAATGTCCTCGTGATACAGTAATATCATATACACATTTACCATGCAGGTTAAGACAGCAGGACATTTAAGCTATGAATTTCTTTCTTAATCGTTGGCTAGAGGAATGGCTTTTAAGAGGGACTGAGGAATCTAGGACTTTTGTTGGAGGGTTCTTTGGAGTTTTGTCTGGAGGGACGAGTTATGGGAGTTGGGGAATTTAAGGAGAAGATTCTTTGAGGGTTCTTGGAAAAGCTGACTGGAGTTTGAAGAACTGTTCTCGGGAGCGCAATGACGATGAGGATGACACGAGAAGAGGAAGGTAATAGGTAATTAGGCTTCATCCAGCTGCTCCAGTGACAGGAAAGCAAAATATGCAAGGAGAATATTTCATTCCCTATTTTTTGTAGTGGGAGGTAAGACATTGGAGGTAAGGATAAGGGATGGACTAAATGATATATAAGATTAGAAAAAATGAATACAGGGGAGTGGAAAACATGTTCGATGTCCACCTAGCGGAAACGATGTTAAGCCATAATTTGTTTTTTTTGTCTGTTCACTCCAAGGGATTTGTAATACATGTATCTAATAAATATCCTACTTATTCACACACGAAATACAGATATGCAACTTTAATGAGAGATATACATTTTTGAAAAAAGAAATATCTAAAAATAAAAGAATTTTTATGAAGAATTTGATAGTCAATTCAAGGAATTCATAAAGAAAGGGAGAGATTTAGGAGACCAGATCTATTATCAATACTAGTTTCATCCCAAAGACAAAGACATAAACAGCAATCAGCTGTAGATTTGATGGAATTGATTTGGTATATCTTCAAAATCTATGCATGAATATTAGTGCAATATAGTAAGGCTATCAAGTCATTTATAGCACAGGAAGGAAGGATGAAATTGAAAGCCAGTTGATGCTGACGTGACACACACACACACACACACACACACACACACACACACACACACACACACATACACACACACACACACACACACACACACACACACACACATAATGAACACGATTCAAGAAAGGGCCCATCCAGGTTCGAGTTCTGTGCCTGGCAGGTGGTCCACAGCCAATCCCAGCTGTTCATCCTCCCCTCGGGGCAACACAAGTTTAAAAATTTCTCCTCCTAAGACACAAATAGTGATCACATAGTAATGACGCACTCCCAACCACATATTAAACATACTTACTTTAGAAACTCAATCCGGAACTCTTTAAAGTACATTTTTGAGCGACTAACACGCACTCAGGCAATACTCAGCTCATTAAACACGATGAATGAGATAAACGCACTTAATCGGATTTTAATTAGATTTTGATATAATAACAAATTGACAGATCGATATCTCCACGACCAGTCTCATACAACCCTTTGGATGCATGAGTAGAATATATGCAAATGAGTCTATGGACTTTGCTGTCACATTACACACCTCACAATGAGTTATTACATTATTCTCGACAGCACAACCCGGACGTCATTATTATCGCATTATGCGTGCCGTCACAAAGCATCAGTTATTAACTCCGGTTTACATTGGTGATGTGCATGAGTGTAATAGTCCATTTGTAATTGCCTATTAGTACGGGATAAGGAATGAGTTTTACAACGAGCCCCATCACTTGACCTTTCTCTGCTGCCATACGACTTTTGAGTCTCTTGGATGCTGTCGACATTCACAGTTTCATCCGCTAGCTTAAACCATTTATCCATTCGTCTAATACATCTTTGAGAACAAATTTCCTGCATAATTTCTTGTTATGGCGTCTGGCTCTTCTGTCTGGTGTGTGTGTGTGTGTGTGTATGTGTGTGTGTGTGCACGCGCGCGCGCGCGCGCTTAGCCTTTATGAGTCTAATCCCCAATAATATCTTTTGCTCAACACAATATAAAATGGATTTATCAAAATGATTCCTATCGCGGCAAAGCTCACACTTTAACCTTTATCTCAAGTTTCCAACGCAATTCATTTTCCATGCAACTCTCGTTCTTCAAGTTATATCTTTTTTTCTTTTTTCTTTCTTTATGTCCCACTTAAGCTTCATTCACAGAGAGAAGACTTACAGGATTCCAGGAGATATGAAATATATTTTTTTTTTGAGAGAGAGAGAGAGAAACTGCATCAGCCAGTGTTCTCATAAAGTACCTTGCAAACCCTTTAAATGTAAAGACCATATAGATATTGGATATTATTAGCGACAAAGATATGTTCCTATCACTGAGGCGAAAATATAACCCATATTTTATCTACGACACGTAAAAAGCAACCGTATATATATATATA
>JAYMFT010095353.1:0-13910 GCA_038088735.1 Panulirus argus | reverse complement strand
ACTTTTCCAAAAGAAGGAACAGTGAAGGGGGTCAAGTGAGGAGTCTTCCCTCTAAGGCTCTTTCATGTATTCTTGAATGCTACCTCGCTAATGCGGGAAATGGCGAATATGTATAAACAAACAAATAAACATAAACATATATATATACACACACAACAGATTTTAAATGAAGGTATATCAGTCCTTTTACTCTCCAATGCGGTGAGCACAACGGGCTGGCCCTGCGGTGTGCAAACATCGCTACTGATAACTCGTACGCCGCTATTACATCAGCTTTGGCGAATCATCTTCATTTGTCTCATAACTGCATTCCACTGCTGCACCTAAACACATTCTCTCATTAATTATTAATAATAATAAAAAAAACAAACAAACTATTAAGCCGCCTCGTTTTCTTCCTTCTCCAGTGCCTAACTCGGCTAATCTCTCATCTTCCCCCTAAATGAGTAGCACATAGCTGACAGGTCGACCTACTGTCCAAGAGTAGAATAACAAACTAAGATGATAAGGACTCAATAAGCTGGCCTTATGAGGAACGACACAACAATGTTATCTCAGTCTTGTGACCCAACTGGTGTTTACCTGCTCTAGAAAACCTACCATTTTATACTATAGTAAATATTCTCCATTAAAAGTCACCCACCGTTCCATAATCATCACATCAAATACTAAATATACATTGTTTTGTGAAGATTTACCTAAACTTTTCGTTCCGTATGTAGCAACCACGCCGAGAAGGATGCGGAAATAATAATGGCGTTAACTTACTGACTTCAAGGAATAACATTAAGAAAAACTCTTGTATGGAAAAAAAAAAAAAGCACGGGTTCGCAGTGAAGTAGGCTAAGTGTTGTTGCTTAACAGATGTGGAGCTGGTCTGAGGACAAGGTGACATTCCGGATTATCACAAAAGCAACACAACAGCCGCCCCAAATGCCTCACTTACCACTTGTTTCCATTGGATAATACGTGTTACAGATACAATAAAATTACACACAAAATACACAATGGCGAGACACTTGAAATCCTATCGATGCTGATACTGTTAAATGTGATTTATATATATATATTGAGAAAATTAGTTTATTTAGGCTTCACATGTAAACTACAAAGACTATCTTTAAGTTTTATGTTTGAGTAAATGTAGGAAAACTAAAAAAAAAAACATAAGACTTAAAGCTTGCTACATTTGCTTTTATAGTCAGATATTAAAGAAAAGTAAAAAATATTCAACGCATAAATAAATTTGTACAAGAGTGACAGCCCAAAGCCCATGGCATACCTTGCAGTTCTTAAAAGATTTATTTAATGAGTCAACTCGTTAAACTAAAATCTATCCCTGTATTAATGGTCTGCCTTCTGAATACCTTTAGTATTTGACATATTTGTATCGTATGAAGTTTCCGGATCCACAAATATTAACAGCAACTTCTTTCTCGCCAGAAAAACTCGCACAAGTTCCACCAACAGGTCTCACAGTGCGATTAAAAAATAATTGCCACTTTACAACGATATTTATTCATATAACATACGACTAAACCACTGTATTAAACCAGACTATACCAAAATTATTACAGACCGCGTGATTACTATAATCTAAGCTAGAGAGTGGTCAAAAAACAATGTTCTCTGCCGACAATGTAAAACGCCACGCCCACAAATCTTGCCAGCTCTCCCAAGTCACAAGAGCCATATCCTTTACATCGGCAATTTCCTTCACACGTTGAAATAGACTTAAGGAACATTTAGAGCCCATTATTATCACTTAAATGGCGGAAGAGTCATTATGCACACATAAGTTAGTCCGAAAATGTACAGGAGTGCGTATACATGCCGATTTTGTTCGTGGAGGCGTACAAATCTAAATGAAAAATACTTATAAATATTCTTCTCTATAGACCTACATAGGAAACAATGATCAGAACCGACATATTTCGATGAACACAATCCAGGTTACGAAAAAAGATTTACAGTACGATGAGCAGCCATCAAATATTGGCAACAATGATGAATTCAACAATACAGAAGACCAAATTCCATGATTATAAATGCAATTTCACAAAACCGAAAACGGAATCACTCGACCCCCAAGACAAAAAATAGGATTACTTGACTCGAGACAGAAAGTAGGATTACTCAATTCCCCAAAATAGGAATTACTTGATTCCTATGACTTAAAATGGGACATTTGACTCACAAGATAGAAAATGGGATTAATCGACACAAGAAAGAGAGAGAAAAGATAACTTGCCGTACCTAGCCTAGCTCAGTCTGTGGTAATGTTTTACGGTTCTCCAGTGCTGGTAATCGAATGAGTGGTGGAACACCCTGGCCTCCAACTGGACACCATCGTGGAGATCTAATTACACCCCCGCCCGCCACTCTGTACTAGTGGAAGTTTTCCTTCAGGTTTAAACTAGGGATTTTTCGCAGTGGAGGCTCTCCCGAGTTTCCCAAGAGGTTTTACATACGACTGTCCCTCTGCATCAAATAAAATACGCAAGATTTGTTGAATGAGGAAAGGATTACTTATATTTCTGAGAAACTTAGGGTGAGGTTTTTCAGAAATAAAGAGCGGGAATTCATTATGAAACCTTTCGCAAGAGAAAATCTTCCACGGTAGTTTACATATACAACGTCTTCCGTGATTTTCACATATATATCACACAATGCCCTCCAACAGCAAGGATTCGACCTGGGGACCTTCTGCACGGTAGATGGGAAGGCTAAACGCTCAACTATGATCGCCCCTATAACGGCCCAGCGGTTTGCGTTCCCTTCCACCACGCAAAAGGTCCCAGTTTCGAATCGTAGCTGTTGGTGGTTACTATGTGTTCTATGAAAGAGCGCGTTCATATGCACTCTATTCATATATATATATATATATATATATATATATATATATATATATATATATATATATATATATATATATTTCTTTTTTTTTTATACATATTCGCCTTTTCCCGTATTAGCGAGGTAGCGTTAAGAACAGAAGACTGAGCCTTAGAGGGAAAATCCTCACTTGGCCCTCTTCTCTATTCCTTCTTTTGGAAAAGCAGAAACTGGAGGGGAGGATTTCCAGCCCCACGCTCCCTCGCCTTTCAGTCGCCTTTTACCACACGCAGGGAATACGTGGGAAGTATTCTTTCTTCCCTGTCCCTAGGATAATATATATATATATATATATATATATTACCCTAAGCTTTTGGGGAGATGTTACAATATCTGTTACGTGGGGATTCCTAAGTAAAGCTGAGGTTATGGTTATGCCCATGTTCCTTTTATTGCAGGGTTGAATTTAATGGCAGAAAAACGAGTGTGATTTAGATATAAACGAGTAGAAAATGAGTTTTTGCCCTCATGAATTTCGCCAGGTTGATGCTTTCCCATTCCTAGATGCTGCACAGGTATACAAAAAAAGAAAAAAAAATAAGGAGAGGGGGGGGGGGTTACAGTCAGGAATGGAGGGAGAGCAAGTTGAAGAATGCAAGAGTGGAATCATGTGAGAGAACAGAGCTTGAAGAAAGATCATTTTAAGAGAGAAGAAAGAGGGAAGAAGAGCAGACAGGATCCTGATGAAGTTGCTCCATCAGTGACTATCGTGATAGAATGGCTGGCATGGACACTGCAGCAGAGAACAAAGAGAAGCAGGGAAGAAAAGGAAAGAAGATCAGAAAAAAAAAAATCTCTGCCACATTATGTCTAATGTTTTGATGTCATGAGCCAAGACTCAAGATTTATCAAAATCCCCAAGAGAGGAGGACTACAGGTTAGTCACACACAGACTGCCAACCGACCTTACACCATGACAGCCGTATCAAATGGTCAGAAAGAAGTGAATGAGACTGTAAGCGTTTAAGAAAGTTTTCAAATACACTGAAGAAAGCAGAAGTGCGAACGATGTACCGGTTAGAAAGGTCCCCATTCTTACGGATGGGCCACATCGAGCATGCTTCCAAGAAAAAGTCTTCAACTAGCAATAATCGCACCTCATATTAATCTCACTGGTTACGATACTGCCACTGCGCAAAGCTTCCAAGAAGGGAAATTTGGGTTTTAAAACACAAAATTGGCGGGCACAAAACGAAGCTACTTCGGAGGTGCAATCCTGTAGGTCAATAAATATATGCCACTTGTAGCTGGGAGAGTTCCCGGAAGACCTCGTGCGAAGAAAATACAAAAGGGGGGGGTATAGGTTCCGTAGGAGGAGGGGAAGAGACTAGATGTGGAACCAACCAGAGTTAAAGGAAATGCTTTTTCGAAAAGAGCTACATCATCAGTTGCTCCTCAAAGACGTAACCAGTTCTACTTTCCATCTCAACTCTTCCTAATATGTTCCCAATTACTGTACCACAGTTTTATCAATATATCCGTAAACTTTCTTTCAACCCAACAGTTACACTTTGATATCTATGAGATATGTTTGATTTTCACTTTTTAAGCTTATGTAAGGAACCAAGTTATAAATCTATATATTTAATAGTTTTTGTCTTAAATCTCTCTCTCTCTCTCTCTCTCTATATATATATATATATATATATATAGGGGAGAAAAAATACTTCCCACGTATTCCCTGCGTGTCGTAGAAGGCGACTAAAAGGGGCAGGAGCAGGGGGCTGGAAATCCTCCCCTCCAGTTTTACTTTTCCAAAAGAAGGAACAGTGAAGGGGGTCAAGTGAGGAGTCTTCCCTCTAAGGCTCTTTCATGTATTCTTGAACGCTACCTCGCTAATGCGGGAAATGGCGAATATATATAAAAAAATATAAATACGTATAAATTGCACTGCTGTTGTAATGGATATCAGAATTACATTCTATTATGAGAGAAATGTTTGACTTGCAACAATTCTTATTACTATTATTTTCATTATCATTATCATTATCTGTCTATTTATATCTCTGACCCCTTCACTCTCTTCTGTAATTTCTTCCATCAGTGCAAAGAAGGTATTCGGAATCTGTGATTATGGGTCGCTGTAGTGTGACGCAAGAGTGACTTTTTCGCTTCTACCTGGGGCTTGTTAGTTGGTCATGGTGTTGTTTGGGTGAGAAGGGTCTAGAGCTGTTACGAGAAACTGAGTGCCGAGCATACTGAAGTGAGTTTGCACTGGGAGTATTTTTGCTTCGTTGTGCATGTCTGTCGTTGCTAGGCAAGCGGTGAGAGTTTGTTTTGCGTAGTTTAGAGGCCTACTTTTTTCTCTTGTTTGAGAGGGTGAACGACCAGGTAGATAAGGTGTTGAACATGGCGAAGTGGATGACCTGTTTGTCAAAATTATTCAGTGATTCATTTCCTTGTCCAAACTTGGTGGTTTTCGGTGTCTTAAGCGTTTGGTTTGTTTCCGATCTTGGTGCTGGTCATTGTGGTGTGAGGAATAACTGTCATATGTATGTCTTACATGATATGAGTGATGGATTTTGAGATGAAAGCATTCTGGTTTGAGCGAGTCATTCTTCTAACTGTATAATGTAATGTACGTGTTTTGTCGCGTGGTTGGAGACATTCTGCCATGATGTGGTTGTGAGACTGCCAGTCCCTGCATATGGGAGGACTCTCACAACGTGGACTGAGGGAAGTGATGGAGGGTTATATAAAAAGATACTGAACGGCGGTGAAGAAAGAACTGCTCTTTGGGGAACTTCACTTATCTAAGGCTAGAGATTAAGGGAATTTTTTCTTAATTGTAAAAACAACAGGATGTTAAAGACACTCGATATATTAAGGCTCGAATAGGATGAATCTAATACAAATTATATCCTATGAAATTATCAGGGGCATCGGGCTGGATAAAGCTGCAATTACAGTTTATGAGCTGAAATTACGAAAGAATCATTGAAGAACGTAGCTTCAAGCGTCCGATATCCCGATGCTTTTTCATTTAGAAATACCGTGTCGGTTACAGAAGCTCGCGGCAACCGATATCTTAAGAAAAGATAGATATTGACAAAAGTACCTGCCGTCTGGACATGATTTATCCTTTGAAAACCCCACTCCCTCTCTCCCTATCTCTCTCTCTCTCTCTCTCTTTCTTTCTCTTTTTTTCTCTCTCTCTAGCAAATCCCAAGATGAAAACTAAATCGACATAGAGAAATATCATAGAACATTGTACCGGGCTTCCAGTTTTGTCGTTCCAGCGACGACTGGAAACAGACTATTATTGGTTTTCGGAGCCTCAGGTTTCAATTTCTGGAACAGATTCACCTGGTAGGTAGTAGGAGGCGAATGGAAAGAGCGCCGACTACATCCAACAACGGGTTTAATTCACGGGGAAAATCGTATTTGTGAAGGGCGGACTCCTCCTCCCGTCCCCATCCTCCACTTCAGCGTTAATTTAGATGAACTCCATCAGGGGGCCGACGGAGGAACGAGAAAAAAACTTTTGTATACCGTGAGTGGGTTCCGTCGTTCGGATGACCAATACGAGGAACAGAGGCAGCGTCGGAAACGCTCTCTCTCTCTTTCTCCCGAATTCTTTACTTCACACTGATGGTGATGACGGGGAGTTATGTAAGTGCATTAAGAAAGGATTCAAGTGTAATGAAGTACCATTATCCTTCTTCACAGTACGCTGATGCAAGTAGACAATCTCCTGTCTTATCAAGGGTTACTTACGACACAAAGCAATTAGTGAGCGTATCAGATGATGATGACTCGGTTTCATATTGTAGGGTTTAGTAAGGCCACGTCTGCGACTTGTAGATATGCAGTTATTGGGAGATTTAGGTAACACTTCTTTCTCTGACAGCGTATCTCATCTCTTCTTCTTAATCTTTCTTCCTAAACTCTCTCTCTCTCTCTCTCTCTCGCTCTCTCTCTCTCTCTCTCTCTCTCTCTCTCTCTCTCTCTCTCTCTCTCTCTCTCTCGTCTTAATGTATTAGAGCTTCCCCCCCCCACCCACCTCCCTTCCTCCCCCGTCACCGACTTCCTCAATCTCATGAATAATTCCGGCCGAATGCAAAACTTTCGGGGCCATAAATTTTCCCCTGAGGGACACATAGCTACCCAGGTATGGGAGCAGCATGTTCCTCGCGAACATCACCAGCATCAGTTTACATGCCCGTCCACGCCTCCTGTAGCATGATTAGTGTCAATGTTCGCATCATTCCCCGCCAATGGGAACATCATCAGTAAACAGCAGGCCACAGTATCCTTATATGAAGGTGTGACCTTTCAATACGGATGATCACTCGTATATATATATATATATATATATATATATGCTATCAGTCTATTTCAATACGTTTAGAAACTGTGAGCTTCCATGGAGTCCTCGACACCTCCAGTTAGCAGGGAAACGTAGACTCTCCTTGGATTGAAAAGCTCTTTGACGACACTGTATATTGCCAGTGATACTGCCTCGCCAAAGGTGACTTCTCACTCGAGATGTTGCAACCTCGAGCAACTCTGAAGTAAAAATTCGAATAATTGTATTTGAAATTTGTCTCATCTTTTTTCTTTTGAGCACAGTGATTATATGATACAGATTTCGAACAATCCTTTCCATTTTAGAAAACACGCATAAAAAAAATTGATTTTAAACGAATATGGGAGCTTTTATCCCGATGATTTTTTTTTTTTTATGAAATTTTATATATTTGAACTTTTGCTTTCATATGACTCGTTCAAAGGAAAAAGCGTCAAATTCTGTTATTGTAAAATATTTTTTTTTCCTTTCATCTGAAAAATTATTTCAAATTTAGTTGAGAACGTACATGCAGAGGGGAAATATAGAAAGGATTATTTTTACGGCATCGAGCTGTGAATTCGTTAAGAGCGTTAGTGGTGGCGCAGGATTGCATGGAATTTTTGACTTAAGGATAATTTTATGGCCATCCTCTCATCTCTGCCCTTCTTGACTCTCTCTCTCTCTCTCTTTCTCTCTCTCTTTGTGTGGTAGGTACTAGGTGGTGAGCAACAACCTACCAGGGAGGTAATAATTACCGGCACTAACTAACTGCCTCAGTATCGGGAGGGTAAGTGACGTCTGTGCGATGTGCCAGCACTTCAGTGGCTGCCAAAAAAGTGTCTCTCCTCCAACCCTGGTTGCTGTCTTTTCTCTCCTCCTCACCCAAGCGCGGGCTGCTCGCTGTCAGTTCACAAATATGCAATCTCTCTATCTAAATACATTAACACTTGACAGTACGTACTTCAGTGTTTCCCTGCTGTGAGAGCATTAGAATCTTGTCGCAAGCACTCGTAAATAAATAAATACTCTCCGTCTCTGTCTCTCTTTGGTCTATCACACACACACACACACACACACACACACAAAAGTTGCTGCAGGTAAGAGCTCCCTGGACTGCAAACATACATTCAAGATTTTAGAGGGTTTACGTTCCAGCAGGACTGCTGTATAATGTTAGGGCGTGTGTGTGTGTGGGTGTGTGTGGAGAGGAATGGAGTGTGGAAGGGCCCCCAAAGACCCGTAAATTACATGCATAGGTCTAGGATATTAAGTCTGCTCGTGCCAATTATTTAAGAGTTTAGTAAACAGTTCGCGTCGGGAGAAGGTTTTAAGTTTCATATCAAGTGCCCTGAGTTACTACCATCCTCAGCAACCGACGGTGTTAAGATATTGTAAACTTAAAGGATAGAGAATAAGGATTACAATTGTTTCACTTGGGGCGAACGAGAACGTGTGTCTAAGAATTAACATAAAGAAGTGTTACCGTAAGGAAATGATAGATGGTAAAATTTTTGCAACTAAAAAAAAGCAATGCTGACAGATGGTTATTCAGAATACATTTCCTATGTAGAGCTCATCCATGTATATGCAAATAAGCGATATCATTGCTATCTGTCTTATCTCGGAGAGCAATATAAGACTTATAGCATTGCCTGAACAAAGAAAATGGAGGAAATAAGGAAAGTGAGGATTTCAGTCCAGCCATACTAGCAGTGACAGTCAAAATAAACCTGTTATCAGACACAACATTTTTCCAATTTTCTCATTCTTTTTCGATTTGATATTGATAATAAAATGATTCAGATAAGAGAAAGCCTCAAACGGCATTTGTGACCAGATCCACAAGAAGAGAACAAGAGAGAGAGACAAAGTGTGAATCACTAGAGATTGATAGTTTGAAGATATAATTGGAAAGAATGATGATAATAAGAAAAAGATCAGTACTAAAACAATTGCAAGAGGAAACGCTAACCCTGAGGATTCAGCTGAAAGATCATCAGAGGTGCCATGAGATGAGAAAGAAGAACGCAGGGCGGTGAAAAATACAACCAATAGGTGTGAACAAAGATTTAACTTAGTTGAGGGGATTTGGAAAGTACATGACAAGGGGAAAGAAGGTGCATTCGCCAAAAAGGAAATATGATCCGATGGGTCTTTCCTAGATGCCCTTGAGGCTGACCTACGAGACAAAATGACTGTAACACATTCAAAACTATTGGAAATAGCGAGCAGAGAAGTGCAGAAGGACCAATTGGTGGTAGAGTTCAGGGAGTACAGAAGGAGCGATTTCGGCAGCTGGTCAGCATATGCAGAGAATGAAGATTGATGTAGTGGAGCAGACACCTGGGGTCATACAAACAGTGGTATACAGGAAATCAAGTGAAGAACGGGAAACAAAAGTATGCAGTGTTAGAGACTGAACAATAAAGGAAGTTTATGAATAGGTTGATTAAGAGATCAGGAAAGTGCAGGTCATACAGAAATCATGCTTTTTAGGTAAAGGAAAGATTTTAGAAATTGTCAGAGATGGAGGAGGCTGACAGTTCAACAATGAGAGATCTAACTGAACAGTAAGTGGCACCAAAATTAGAAAGATTAGTAAAGCAAGAGGTTGATGGACGTAAATCACTGTTTATTTTAGGTTTGGAAGAAGATCATACACCAGATAAACGTGAAAGGGAAAAGAAGGAAACAGTGCTCATTAACCGATTGCTGGAGGCTGCAGAACTGCCAGAATCAGTTTCTGTTGACAAAGGAAAAGAGACGAAATGGTGGTTGCAAACAAGACGAATGGGTTCTGCTCATTATGGTCATATTCAATTTGGAGTCATATAGCCAGGAGGTACTTAGGGAAGCTAAGAAACATAAAGGCAAGGTGGAAGTCTTGTTGGTATTCATCAGACGTAATAGGTCAAAGGAAGAGACGTAGGAAATCAAGGAATGGAGTCAGAAGGGACAGAACTGAAGACAGTGAATGAGGCAAGAGGATAGAGTAGCTCTGCCACCACTGAAAAGGAGGTCAGGAATGTTAGGAGATGGTGCCATCAAAAAATGAGAGTAATTTCTGCGGATGATAATGATTAAGAGCCGGAATGCAATGACCGTAAGGGGAAAGGGCACCTGATATTGCTTGCTGCCAGCGTGGAAACAAACCTCACAAAGGAGAAGAGCTCTCAACTTTCCTCCCAGAGAGATGATGCATTGATTATGAGGAGGGCAGTATGAGCTCCGACCATCAATGAAGATGTGGACCCATGCGCCTCCTGGGCCATAAAGGTCGAATTACTGCCATTCGTCGCGACAAAACAGGAAATGTTGGTGTATTTCAGGCATCCTCCCTGGGAACTCAGAGTCCGAGAACTCTTGACGAGAAAAACTAGAGCCACTTAAAATTCTTGGTCCATCCCAGGAACAAAGTAGCCTCCCTGAGGCGGAATCTGCTTCCGCTGAAGAAGAGCAGCGCCGCCAGGCTGCCGGAAATGCAGAGGCTGCTCGACGTGGTACGAGAGAGAGAGAGAGAGAGAGAGAGAGAGAGAAGGAGAGAGAGAGAGAGAGAGAGAGAGAGAGAGAGAGAGAGGGCTCATCGCGTGGTGAGGAGCGTCCAGGCTCTCATTTGGAAAACTGTCTTGCAAGCACTCGTGTATTCCATTATCTCCCTCGCAGAAGCTATAGGGAAATGATCTGTCGTAAAGCGATACGCTTACGAAGAAAGAGCGTAGATAGAACATATGAGCTTTTCGCTTAATTTCGGCTTTTCACGTGAACATAGTTTTATGTAATACTCGTGTCGTATTTTTAGCACTATTGTGGCGTCACGAGACCTCATGGAGACTGATCAGAATCCGATAAAGTATACAAGGTACCAAATTGGTTTTATAGCAACGAGACATTTACCATATGAAACTATCGAACAAATGTTGCATTGTGGTATTTATGCGCTAGGCATTTATATTTATGTGTCCTTATTTTGTATTTACGTTGTAGCTCATACTACCACAATATTGTTAATCTGTATTGCTTATAGTGCCTTCCTCACTTGTTACGTTCTATGTAGCGTGGTTTGTTTATTATATACATGTTGTGTGCGTTTTACATTTCATATTCAGATTTTGTGACGGAGTTTTTCCACTTTTTTTTCTTTTTGCAGATTCCTGATGATGCCTCTGTGAAGGCGAAAAAAGCTTGAATGAAATGAAATGTATGATTTTGGACATTAAAAAAGTGAAGATTAATAGCTGCAAATATACTGTTGTATTCAATTCTATGTGCATTAGAGAAAACCTGTGTGTGTGCAGACCCGTTCTTAGTATGGAACAGAGTAAACAATATCCCTTTCCGCTTGGTAATAAATTGTTCAGTACGCCGAAGTGCCAAGCTGTGTCGTAACTTCAGGCAGTGGATAGGCTTGACTTTATCATCGACCTGTCCAGCGAGAACCGGGAGCTGATCTGTGACATAGGTTCTCCGGAAAGGGAGGAGAGGTCCTCTGGAAATATTTACAAGTCTAACAACAGTGTATGTGGATATCTGATATGAAAGACAGGGAGGGTGCAATAATATCTTTTGTTCGGGAATTGAATAGGTTAACCTGAAGTGCTGATAACAAAGTATAGTAAGAGAATTCAGAAAAATGATTCCTGAAGCTTTCATTTCGCTTGTAGTTTTAGATATTTAACTTACTTCTGGGGTTGTTCCTAGAGACAGAAAAGATGATAGCTGCATGTGACAATGACGAACAGGTGTGGTAAAAATGATTCCGTAATAACTCCTAGCAATATCTGCCAAATGTATACATTTGTCTTCCCATAGACATAATTCTCATACCATCGTCACCGGGATAGATTAAAGTCCATATTGCCTCCACCGAGTTCAGGTTGAAACACAAATTAAAAACATTAGTGTACGAGTGGTTATGCCTTTTAACCTCCGTCTAGCCGAGGTAGCTGGACGCTCCTCCAGGGTTCGACACCGACCCTTGGTATTTATGAATCTGTCTTTCTATAGATATAATCATCACTGTGTTACGTTGTTTTGTCGATTGAAGCGACGGAACTGAACTTGAGGCTACGTCGTGTCTTTACTGTGAGACATGCACTTGTCGTGAGGTGCACAAGGCCTGGATCAGTCACGAGAATGTGATTGCTCAAAGCACAGTGAATATAACTGACATTGGTTAAGGGAAGTAACAAATTACAAACAAAGGCAAAAAAAGAAATATATATACATGAGTCACTATGTGTTCCTTGTACGAGAAGGACAATCACAAGCCTTAGATCCCACCACACCGCGAACTAGGCCGGGTACCAGTCTTAAACCATACCACACAGCATGGCTAGGCACCAGTCTCATACCTTACTACGCCTTGAGCACGTCTGGGTGCTGATTACTGTAAGCAGTAAGCTGCCCTACCAGTAGAAAATAGAACAAGAGCTCTCAATACAATTAGATTTTATCTATATGAATGCAATTAGGAAGATATGTTACAAATTAGCGTGTCAAACTCAGATTGAACGTGACATTACATAGTTAGCTCAACATTATCATTAAATTAGGAATGACTAATGGAATAATGTGTTATGAGAAATGCACAGATATATCACACTGACGTATTCCCAATGCAGCCATTTGGGTTAGCATGTGATTCACTGTGCCGGCTACAGATTGTCGCATGTCGAATTACATTAGTTCTATATCATGTTGGCTTCTTGGACAGAATAATTCTCTTGTACAGAACATCACTGTGACATCTAGTTCTTCTAAACCTCAAGACTTGCTGGTGATAGAGTACGCTTTGAAGAGTCCGTGATTATAAGACACATGTGGCTCAACACACCCTCCATGTGTGACAAACAGGTTTACCGTACATATAGAGACAGATTTTGATAAGTTAGGGTCATAAAGATTCCGAAAAGCCTTCAGAACAATTCAGTAATTTTTGCCATGGGTTTTGTACGTAATCATAGAACAACGAGCTGTGTGCTTGTGGTTTTGTAGCCGCATATTGCATTGTCCTTCAATTCTTGAACGAAAATAAAAATCCACAGGTCTGGAACCGTGTAGAATCCGTCGTAGGGTCACTGCCCATCTAGTTGACAATGGACGAAGGAATGGAAAAGCATTTGAGAGAAAGTAATGTGTACTAATCTGCCTCACGGATCTGAGTGTCTCCCTCGCTTTTTACCCAATCATTACCTGGGTACAGTTCACCTGATTCACAGGTCTGGTAGTCACCTTCACCTTCTTACGTATTATCTTTTGCGTATAGTACTTTAGTGAAGATATAACCAACATGCAAAGAGACTGCGGTGGTTAGAGTAAGCTATGAAACTCACAAAGTTATACCTGGATTGGTTGGCTGTCAACTCCTCTTACTGATGCAGTGAAAGTTGGAAACAATACACGACTCCATCATCGTGTTACACCTAAGTTGAGTAACTGGATACGCGAGACCTAATTAAACCCACCTTCCAAGTTCCGGGCCTCTAGCCTACTGTACTCTGGTACTTGTAGTTTAAGATAAAAATCTCACGATTATTTTAGAGCAATATCTGGCAACTGTCTGTGTGTCTGTCTACAAGAATTTTTTTCATTTTTCTATGTCAGCTGAGACGGTAAGGGCAATTGAGGCCAAAATCAAGGCCGTATCATTCATGATATATATATATATATATATATATATATATAGATAGATAGATAGATAGATAGATAGATAGATAGATAGATA
>JAYMFT010095342.1:0-13910 GCA_038088735.1 Panulirus argus | reverse complement strand
CATATATATATATATATATATATATATATATATATATATATATATACATATATGTGAGTGTGTGTGTGTGTCAGAGAGCAGGAGAACTACCAGCGTTGTGAGATGTTAGGGCTGTAGACGGTCCACGCCACCAGCCATCCCCTGTTCTCCAGCCTTACTAATTCATCCCATACAACATTACAGGAGCTAAACTGTCTCTCAGGCTGTCATTTCACCGCCGGGAGCTGGCCTGGAACATTTCCAGCCGGCCACAACCCACACCATTGTTAATGTAAGTGCGTCAGGTCGGCTGGCTCAACCAGTGGTGGGTCTCGTGTCTTGCGAATTCCCCCTTTCCTTCCCCTTGTTGTGGGCCCCCTCCTCTCCCCCAACTTTTTTCATTATCATAATTATCATCATTATCATTGTTATCATTACTATTATTTCCAGTATCATAATTATAATCATTATTACGATTATGATTATTATCATTATCTGGCCCAAAGACTTCAATGAGTCCGTCAGTTCTGGGAACTTAACCTTAAAATAAATTTTCATTACAAAAAAACACTCAGTTATTGATGGAAATCTCAACTGAAAATAAAAATTCATCGGCAGTGCTCTCTAAGGATTATGAATAGACGGTTCCAGGAACCCCTCCACGGGACACGATCGTCTTTACAGATATTTTCTGTCGACAATTTATGACCTTAAGAATCTGCCATGTTTGTTTTTGTGCCTCCTGCATGGGAACGAGAGGCGCCTCAGCGTTATACTGTCCCATCTCACTCAAGAGAGCAGTAACATCTGTGTACACTATTGTCTACATTTCCATGCAATATTTTCTGAAGGTTCGTCTACCATTTCCAGTAAACTTGAAAATATCAGGAACATCTTGCTACAGTCTCTCCTTCAGTTGCCTGCTTTCTTCGATCTCCAAATTTAGATTAAACTTTTCCATCCATATTCCAGCCGTTCCTTCTCTTTCCTTGATATTATTGTCTTTTAAACTTGGCTATAACTCATTACTTTCATGTCCTTTTTACTTGGTTTCAATTTTCTCTCTTTACCACAGTTGCTTTCCGTACAAATGAAGTCTGTTTTCTCCAGTTTCAGTGCTTCAGATATAATTCACTGCCTGGCTCTTCTCTCTTACCTAAAACCACCTTCACTTTGTCGAGGTTCACAATTGACGGCTTCTGTAGATAACAACCTGCAGTTCCACACCACTAAAGTTCTAATACTGGATCGCGTTAGAAGTGCATTAGTGGGAAGTACTAACTCTGGTGCAACCTTTAATTGTTCCCTGCATCCCTGAAGATAATATATTTGACTGCTGGAGGTTATGAAAAGGAATATGATACAATGCAAACTTTTTTTCCCCTCTGGAAATTCTATCCTTTTATCATTTATCTCTTTTAAAGGACAGACTGCACCAACTCATGCCTTCCTCACGAGGGAAGATTTTAGATTTTTATGCAAAAGATAAACCGAGGAACAAATATCGAGACATTCTCTTTCAAAACTGGAGATGTCGACCGTTCCACAAATCTAGCTTGTGTCAAGAGAGTTTTTCGTCTACCGTCTAGCGGGACATAAGCAATAGGAATCAGTTTGAAAGGAAACTGGAAATCGACATTGTCGACAGAGTCCACCTGAGGGGAAAAGTAAAGAATGCAAACTGTCCTCTGTCAAATAAGAGAATCGCATTCGAGGATATGGAGAGGAAAATATTCATCAAGCTAAACCCATCATAAAGTAGGCCAAATGTAGAGAATGCTTCTCAACATTGGTCACCGCACTTAATGATGCACAGAGATATAATAGTGAAGGTCCAGATGAGGACAACAATGATGGTACCAGAATTAAGGAAACTGAGTAACAGCAAATGGTTAGAGGCATTAAAATATCCATCATGAGAGAAAGAAGAGTAAGGGAAGACTTGATCAAAACCTGTAAGTTTTCATACCAGTTGGATGACCTCGATAGTGAACAGTTCTTTCCAAATTTGCAGAGACAAAACAACCAGAGGGCATCACATCATGACACTTAGCGTGGACTATGTTAGAGAGGATGTAAAGAAAATTACTGTTATTTAATGAAAGTGGTGGATGACTGGAACAGACTGAATAAAAGAACAGGAAATGAGGACAGCATACGAAAACTCAAGAATTCTTATGGTACATAATGCGCAAGAAATATGACCCAACAAGCATTAATCTCCCTCCCTCTACAGTATAAACAGGTAATTACACACGCACACACACACACAAAGATCTCTCTCTCTCTCTCTCTCTCTCTCTCTCTCTCTCTCCCTCCCTCCCTTCCCATTCCCGCTCCGTCCTCAGTGCGGGTAAAGAACCCCGGTGGTCGGAGATGAGTTAACGTGTTTGTCTAAGGCCAGGCATCTAGTGCTCGGTATTTGCTGCTGGGGTTCTCGAGAGAGAGCGAGGCCGCTGGGCGTGTGGAGCCAGCACAGCCACCCGACCCCGCCTCCCCAACATAATTATGAGCGCTCCGCTGCATTTTATGATTAAAATTTGCCGGGGAAAGGTATACAGGTATTCACAATTATGAGCAAGGAGGAGACCAGGACTGAATGAGCATGAGCGAGAAGAGAGATAGATAGGCACATAAATATATGTATTTATGTGTATGTATGTGTGTGTGTGTGTGTGTGTGTGTGTGTATGTGTGTGTGTGTGTGTGTGAGTGTGTACAAGTAGAGTGCATATAGAGTATATAACACACACACACACACACACACACGCACACACACATACACACACACACACATAAAAGAAAATAAGCAATAACATAAACACAGAAATAGTACACAAATAGAAGAACAAACACATAACACGTGTATTCTGTGATGTTAAATATCACATGACCAAAGAAACGTAAACAAATAAATGATAACAGGAAAGCAAAGAGGAAAAAGAAACAGGAAGGTCAAAGGTCATGTTATCTACTTACTTTTCCAAGATGGCCGATTTAATTAGACGGGTGACGGTAGATGCTAATTACCGTAAATAAACACTGTGCTGTACCCCTTCCGTATGACGTAGTTACCTTAGACAAACAGTAAGCTATATGCCCTCCGGCCAATCTAGTCACGTAGGACAACCAGTATGCTGTCTGCCCTGCGACTGCTCAGTCAACCTAGACAACCAGCATGACCTACGTGTGCTACAGTTAAGCAAGACAAACACTACTGTATGCTGTATGCGCCTTTGGCATGCCCTAGACTCAAAATACCTGAAGGACATTTATACGCAATCAACTCCAGTGTAACCCTAGCGTAACCACTTGACATATTGCTCAGCATTGTAATGTCAGTTAGGAAATTCCATTCCCTAAGTGCCTCACAAGAGACAGAACGAACAAGGCAATTTCTGGGGTTTATTTTTTGTCGTTTGCTCAGAATACACAACTTTGCTTTTGGACATTTAAAGGTCAATCAGCTGACTAATACAAAGGCAGTTTGATGAAATAATGACACGACTGTAAAAGTCCAGTGAAAAAAGTTTCCAAAGTACTGCCTACAGCTTAAAACATGTGAAGATTTTTATACTTTTCTTTTTGTTTATATATATATATATATATATATATATATATATATATATATATATATATATATATATATATATATTCAATAAAATGCAGAGACAGATCATCCATCTGATCTGTTTTTTCTGCAGTTGTCTTAAACATTTTCGTACAAAAAGGGACCATACTCCCTACAGGTATTTATGATACAGTCTTCCACGAATCATTCGTGTTCGTAGACTCTTATTGAGACAAACATCCAATATTTGTGCTTATCGTTGTGTACGACTGCCTAGCATATCGAAGGAGTTTTAAGGACATAAGTTTCATTGGTTAAAAAGAGCCTCTATGTCTTTGCGTAATGTTCTGAGTTGGTTGGCTTCCATGACAAGAGATTAAGAATCCAGACTCCTCCATGGAATCTCCCCTTCAGCAAGATGTACATCAAGGTTTCTATGAAGGTCACTGAGAGTTCCAGAATATGGCTCTCCAGAGGTCACCCAGATGATCGTCTTTATTCAGAAGGCGACCACTGGTCGAAAAGTCTCCTCTGTAAATCTGAAATATCTCTCTCACTGCTGTACCCGAAGGATTTCCCTCACTGCTGTACCCGAGGGATTTCCCTCACTACTCCACCCGAGGGATTTATCGATCACCTTTTCATACGACATTTAGTTTTTACTCCAGACTCCAGACCAGAGATTTAATGGAAGATTTAAGATCACAGTGAAACTTAAGCTACGTACAATCCCGATCGACCTGGGAATTTATTCACTTAAATTGTTGCTATAAATGACAACAGTTGACTTATACGTTCCCAGAACTTTGGTCTTCGTGGCATCAATTATACAGATCTCCAAATGTCATCCACTTCGTTGCTGAATTCTTGTCCAAGAATAAAAAGTGCAAAGGTCATCAATAAATCTGAAACAGTCCTACTCCAGAGAAACACTGACTGCTCAATCCTCATTAGAGTAATTACGCGAGAAATAACTTTCATGTGTAAGGTGTACATTTCAGCTAATTATCGCAATTAAGATTATGAACGGGAAGCAGATATATGATTGGATGCCAATGGTTCAACGTATGGCTGCCGTACTCTGCCCTCTTGAGCAAGGCGGCAAGACTCTTGGCTACGATGGCCTGCTCTTTGAGCTGACCCTTAAGGGTGACGTCGAAGACTAGATCATCGCATCCAAGGGCTACATACTCGTACTCAGGGGTCGTCCTGTAGCACACAAGGTTCCTGTCCTCGTACTCAAGTGGTCTTTCTCTCATAGTAAATTTGTTGACCGTCAGATCATTCAGTGAAAAAATAATTAAGAATATCATCCCGTTACTTGAGGAATGGGATCTGTTGTGTTGCCTGTATGTTTACATTAGCATTAGATCTAGAAAACGTTATGTCGGAGAAATATGCACTGTATGAGTTTCACTATACGCATATAGAAAGTCACAGACAGATTCCTTAAACAGGAGAATCATGTGCTGCTATTTATACTGATACCGTCCTCCAAAGAGCATTGCCTTGGGGATGAAATTTCTTTTTATCAGTTTGTCATGCTTTCGGGTGCTGACTAATGCTGTAGTTTTGAATGATCACTTCAAAATAGATGAGAGAGACTGGGGTCAGATAGAATCAATAAACACAGCGAGATAAACTTTCCTACTCCAAGAAAACCTTTCGAGTAGTTCAATGTTTTTCTGTTCGCGTTCACTGCGTGAACATCTGGTATTTGGTGTATCCAGGCATTGTTGCTTAATCTGGAATAGCGTAACGCAAGCGTGAGGTGAGAAGGTCGTTATGCAGATGAAGTTCCCATCAACAACCACGACCCAACAACTAGGGTCGTACGTGGACGAAACAAAACAATCTACATCGACGGAAGGTAAATTGGAAGGGGTCATTCGTAGACCGTACAGACCAAGGCATAAATTTTCTACAATTAATTGCTATTTAGAATCACGCCAACAGCGTTTTTCTTTGAGAGAGAAACTTAGAGGTATCCTTCAGCAAAAGAGGGATAAAGAAAGAAATGGCAAAGCCCAGGTTTATTTACGATACGAATGGCGAAGTGGATTAAATCGGATAGCCTCCGCGTCCACATAATGCCACACACTTAGACAATAATAATCCAGGCCGAAATTCAATTTGGTTCACACGGCGGCCGTCAGAGTGTCGCGCGATATTGAAGTCGCACACGCTCTCTTGCCCCACCAGGTAAATCAACATAGTAATGGCGGGCTGTGGAGAAGGTGGACTATGAAATACGAGAACCCTTCGCTATCATTACTGCCCTCACGATCCGTCTCTTGGGGTATTACTGCCGAAAGTGAGTCGCCACTCTAATCATACGAAGTCATAGATAATACCGAGGTTTATGGCTTTACCATGCGTGTGCCACAACCATTTAAATAATTCATGGTTCCCTAATTGTGGGATAATTTTGCTGTAGGCGCCACAGTTCTGAGGTCTCGCCTGGCCACAGAAACACTCTCTCTCTCTCACACAATCTCTCTCTCTCTCTCTCTCTCTCTCTCTCTCTCATATCCTCTTACCGAATAAGATTTTTCTTACCCGTTTCAAATAACAAAATACTAAAAAGAAAATAATACATGTATATTTTTCGATAAATAACATCACCAGATAACAGACGATTATATCATCTTAGTCTGTACCAGGGAGAGAGTAAAGCCTTGACAGGGTATATCCTACACAGTGAAATTAGTACACGACACATAGGTAGAATCAGAATGTTTGACTCACTCATCAAGTAGTAAGCGATCAAGCGAATCTTGCGTGATAAACCTGAGTTTGGTCAGAGATGGAACAGTTTCCAGCCTTTGATCCACTGTAGCGATTGTAGATGTTATTCCCGGTACGGTTAATCATCTTTCACTACAGCAGTGAATGTTGAAGTGAAATGTATATTTTACAACCAACTCCTTAGACACTTCGGAATGACTGTAGTGTACGAGGTGCGACACTGGAGAATGGCAGCCTGGACCTTGAGCAGACCCTTAAAGGTCAGACCAAAGACCAGGTATTCATTACACACACATACACACACACACACACACACACACATCAGAAACTCCACTCTCGCCTCAAGACACGAGTTCCTCAAATGATCCCTGTAAACCTTCTTACACCAGCCTGTCACCGACTCCACCACTAGAGTCAGAGAGAACTGATACACCATCAATACTGGATCTCGTTTCCAGGCACAGCAGCCTGGAAATGGAGAACAAGACCAGTGGTGTCCTGCAAGAGGTCAAACATGCGGTGATTGAGCCCGAGTGTTGATGTTGTCGAGAAAATCACATGGAAATCGGAGAGGAAATCCGAATGTCGAGAGGCGATACAGTCGAGGGAACTTTGCACATCCGAAAAACATCTTTTGGAAACACAAACTGCGGCAGGGTGTTCCACTCTCAGATTGGAACAGCGTTACGGGAATATCTGTGGCGTCTGTGGTTGGTAGGTCGGCTGGCGTGGATGTGAGACGAGATGGGGAAAGAAATGGGAAAGGAGATATAGCCTAACACAAGTTCTCAAGGCGCCAGGATTCGTACAGACGAGCTACGGTGAGGGTATGGATAACTCACTATCAAGAGGGAGCTGGAAAGTTGTTAGAGAGTGTCTGGTGAGTGCAGTTGATTGGGGGAAGGAAAGAACTGAGGAAACTAGAAAAATTGTGAAGGTGAATTTGATTCTAGAGATTTTTCTTCAGTTTATCAAGAGAAAATTGTCCTTCAAAGAACAAGCCGGACAGAGAAATTCAGAGGAACGAATAAAATCATTTCCATGATTATGAAATTATGAAAAAATAATCATCTATGGATTATATCTTAATAATCGAATTATCTAGGTTTATCGAGATTTAGGAAAAATAAAAGAAATAATCATACAGATAATTACACATGAATACAAATACTTTTTTCCTTTTCGTTATGAAAATTCTTCTTTATGTGTTAATGCCGCAGTGTTTCGTCAGACTAGAGACGAGTCATCGCACTAAATGCTGATTTACAACGGAAATTTGAAATATTTATTGTGTTAATATTTGAAATAATATCATGAGTGGGTGTTGGGCACATCGGACACTGAACCACATAATATACTGAGTATGAAAGTTATATGAAAATCATTTCTCTCATGTAGAAATTTAATCCTATGCTTTATCTTGTCCTGATCGATGAAAACTTCTATAATCAAGTAGAACGAGTATCCTCAGTAACAAAAAATGATTGTGTTGAGATGTGTGAGACCAATTTGTTTTTTCCTTTGTATATGAAGACACGAAAATACATTATTTCGTCAGAGAAATCTTGTATTTATTGACTCCATCACTAAACAACCTTATTTCCCTGACTTTAATCTTTCCGAACAGATAGTACTATGCACTGCTAACGGACAGAAACGCTGGTTAAGAATGCTAACTGCATTACGACAGAGAGTAAACAATTTTCGGTTCCATTAGGTCTCTTTATTGTCTAAAATTCTATTTCGAACCGGCAAATTTTAGTAGAACAGTCGGCAAAAATACATTATCCAAAAACGCTAGAGGCAATGATGATGCTGCAAGCAATTTATGTTATATTCCCTCCTGTATGATCAAAATTTGTAAGAAAAATCTTCAGTGCAACTCCCACACCAAGGGGACACCGCTAACCTCGAGGGAACACCACTAGCCTTGAGGGGACACCACTAGCCTTGAGGGGACACCACTAACCTCGAGGGAACATCACTAACCTCGAGGGGACATCGCTAACCTTGAGGGGACACCACTCACGTCTAGGGAACTCCGTTCACCTGGGCAGGACGCCCTGAGGGAACACATCTCGCCACCAGCCAGTCAATATGTTGTGCCCGGGTGTCGCATTTTTATTACCCCAAGTTATTATAGTGAGGAGAGTGTGGCCGCCTGGCATGCTATCATGTGACCCCCGCCACCATTCCTCTCCGCTTTACTCTCCCATAAACCCAGAATTATATTTTGCTCCTGTGGTACATCAGCTGGTAATAATTACCTCCCGACACACACGCTGGAAAAGGATCCAAAACAGGGAATTGGGAACTCCTTGAATACGATGTTACGACCCCCCCCCCACACACACACCGCAAGCATGATGGTGTACGACCCTTATGCATGATAGCAACCCCCTTCTGAACGACGGTACGACCTTTGAATAATATGAAACGACGGTTGCGTATAATGGAATGGCCTAAGACCTGACTTATACAGGTCGGGGTCATCATATCCAAGGGTTGTGTCATCATGATCAAGAGGTTAATCTTGCAAAGTCAGAATTAGCGCAAAACATCTAAGAATTAAAAGAAAAAAAATCCTGAAATACTGAATCTAGGTTCAGGGGTGCCATTTCTCAACTCACGCAGCTTTGTAATGTAACACCGGTTGCAACTGTCACTTCACATGGAAAAAGTCAGGAATAAAAGAAATAAAATCAAACCGTATCATTCCTGTGGGAACAGACAGTAATGTACCGAACCACAGACGTTACTGTTGGACAAAAGTGTATCTTCGTTCTACTGGTTCTTGAGAATTCGAAACGCTGGTTATTGAGGCTTCGAAGAATCTGATCTTGGCGGGGTTCGAACTTTTGGTTCTTTAGACTGCAATGAACTTGTATTCTAGGGTTCCAAGTTCTGGTTCTTGAGAGTTTGAAATAATGGTTCTTTTTTGAAACATCGGTTCATGAGAATTTAAGGAAATGGTTATTGAGGGATCGAAGCTGTGCTTCTTGCTTGTTTGAAGTACTTCTTCTCGATAGTTCGAGGCACTGGTTCATGAGAGAAGGACTTGTTCTAAAGACCTTAAAGTACTGGTACCAGAGAGTTCGAAGTACCGGTTCGTGAAGAGCATGAAACACTGATTCGTAAGATTTAGAAATACACGTTCCTGAATCACTAGTTCCATAAGCATACTGGAACAGACAAGCCTAAGAGACTGCCTGAAATCTCAGGTATGAATAAGAAAGAGAAAAGAGTTTAACATTATGAAATTTGTTCCATGAATAAGAAGAGTTTCCAAATTCTTCTAAAAAGATAAACATTTTGTGTGTGGAGACAGTGTGACCAGAAATGTTGGTCTCACTTGATAAGTCAGTTTGGTGTGTAAAGTGAAAAAGTACAAAGCAATTTTACAAGTGTAAAAGTTAATGTTTCACTTTAACACACTGGGTATTGGGTGAGGAAGAGTATGTGTTGTGGAGGCTGTATTGAATCAGGAATAGACTTAGTTACAAATAGATGTATAAAGAGATATATAGATAGGCAGAGTTACAAATAGATGTATAAAGAGATATATAGATAGGAAGAAATACAAATAAAGATTGTCAAATAGATATATAGATAGACAAATAGATAGATAGATAGGCAAGTGTGAGAAACTTAGCTAAAGAAGTATTCTACTTTCATGATATTTTCCCTTAAAAAGGGTACTGGAAATCACTCATACCATTGTACATTTCTCACAAAGAACAAGATTAATTGGAATAGTTCAGACGGAGGTGACAATAAATTTGTAACTTATTGCTTTGTTGTTTCAGACTACTGAACACGATTCCCATTATATATGATATAAATCTATGAAGTATAGAAAGTTATACATGATATAAATCTATGAAGTTTTGAAAGTAACATATGTTCTGGGTATAATAAATACCCGTTTGTTAGTGTTTCATTGACTGCAGCAACACAGTCATGATACGAGCTACGATATGTAACAAAATATTTAAAATTGTAACTTGAATATTGTAGCCAAAATATTGTAAATTGCAACTAGATATTGCAACCAAATATTCCGAATACTTTTCTCATAATGTTCTGTTCAGATTAAACCGGCGACAAAAATGATGAATTCGAAATTTTAGGAATACAAAACAAAAGTTTGTTAATAAAATTTTGACTTCTTTTCTCAGAAGTTTGTCCATTAACTTAAACAATCCTGCATCTATTTTTTCATTTATTTTTCAAGATACCTTAAAAAAAAAAACGCTATAATTTCATCTCGAGTTTTATTCAGCAGCTCAAAGATTCTGTGCATCATTCAAAATTTTTTAGCAGAAAATTTTTTATCAACACACGACATAAAGAAAATTAGTACTTATCGTGTGAACCCTGAGCGTTGTACGAAACACGTCCAAACTTTTCCTCTTAACTTGTACGAAAAATCTATATATACACAAGTAGAAGCCAGGGAAAATGGGTCAAAACACCTTTTATTAAATTACTTTGCCGAAGAGACGCAGTCTATAATGATCCTAGATTTCCGCAGATAATATTATTACAAAAATACAGCATATATATATAGATAGATAGATAGATAGAGAGAGAAAGAGAGAGAGAGAGAGAGAGAGAGAGAGAGAGAGAGAGAGAGAGAGACCCACTCCCACACAAAGCTATACATATCCACATACCAACTACCATACAGTAATGGAAAGCTTACCCTAAGCTTTACGCTTCAGGAACATATACTTTTTGACATCTCCCCATCGCCCTCCCCCCAAACGCTCACATGAGCAAATATATCAACGCTGTAATGACGCGACGGGCACTAAACAAACGCCTCCCCGCCACACTCACGCTTAAACTCCTCCTCCTCACCAGACATTCACTTATTTGGAACTACGCTCCCCCAGACACGCACAGGTCACACTATCTCGCCTGCTCTCTGGACGTCTGTCACCTCTCCAACTGTATAAACTTCGATTCAGCATAATCACAGGACTCCTCATGCCCAGAATAATATAACTTCCACACTGAAGACACTGAACATATATTCCTCAAATGCACTGCACTTACCTCAGAGGGACACACACATACACACACACACACACACACACACACACACACATACACACACACACACACAACATTGCTACACTTCTTGATCTATGGTCACACCCGGTAAAAGTGGCTGTCTCCCTGAGCGCTGCAGGACCCAAAAGGAGAGACGAGGGTAGGAAAGGTAAGGTTTATATACAATTGATTTGTGTAAGATTCTCTCTCTCTCTTATTTCGACGATATCATCAAAGGAGAGACTGAAGAAAATTACACCTTTTCTTCAGCGATGTTGCCAGTTGAATAATGATCATCAAAGAAAATCCTCTGCATGTAAAGAGGTCATCGGCCGTTTTGGGCAACAGAGAGAGGGACGGTGACCAGAACTCTCTCATTACAGTCAGTCATACAAATTAGCATATTCAACACTCACAACACTGATCAAATAGAGAAAATAAAGTTTTAATCATGCGTTTTATACGAAGGAAATACCAGAATAATTATAGATATTCGAAAACGTATGATATAAAGGTAACTCTGCATTATGTTATCGATTCATGATCAGACATACATATAGACTCGATCTATACGTACGACAAGAAATGATACGCATCGTGGATGGTCCAGGGAGACAAATGGTAGATTCATACGTTCCACTTTCAATCTCCCAGATACTCTATTTTCTTTTCTTGAGAGTAGTCCTCTGGTGGGGAAAGTAGGCGATGCTTTCTCGGTATTGGATGCTTGAGTGATTCATGCTCGCTCATGCTTTATCCAAAATCACTTCAGCAAATGGGAAGGGGAGTTTAAGTCGGAAAAATCAGAGCAAGGGTTGGGGAGTAGGAAATGGACATTCGGTCGAGCGAACGTGAACTAGCTTAAGACTACAGTGAACAAAGCTTCTGTTCTTTGCACAATCCCTCTCTTAACCTGAGGGCGTTGCTGGTCTTCCAGAGGAGGAAGAATAATTCCAGGGCTTAAGCAAGGGTTCTCCTACAGCTTATACCTTGGGGTCTCGTCTCCCTGCCAACGGGGCGTAAAAGTGTACGTTCGTAAGTTCGCTTGCGCTAGAACCAGATGTACGGATGGAGGGATGCTCTCTCTCTCTCTCTCTCTCTCTCTCTCTCTCTCTCTCTCACCACACAAAGGCAGCGCTTGCTTGAGAAGCCAAAAATCTCAAACCCTAAACAATAACTACTGACAAAGGCCTACGTCTTCAGATGACAATATACTTATGATGAAATCTCCTCAAAAGTATATATTCTTTTGAAAGGAAGTGAATGATATCAAGACATCATTTCAAACTCACATACGATAGTTTCCCATTCATACAAACTAATGATCTATGCTCTTGACAGGAGACGACCCAACATCTTTATTATATAAACATCATTTTTGTTGACTGAAACCAAGAGCAGTATTACTTTCGAAGGCTTAGAGAAAATCCATATGCTCGAGGTCTTCAAGAAAGGCCATATATACGTGGCAAAATGGCTCTCTGCACCTTAGCAGTTCCCCTTATATACTTCTCTTTGTTGACCCTCTCAAACGAGGCAGCTTCCTTTACAGTCCGACACTGCCAATAACTTAGCCACTCGTCTTCCACTGAGGACCAACGCTCCCCTAGACACAAAAGGCCTTACTACCTAAGACTGACTCGAAGGTACCTCTTGGTTTCTTGAAGAGCTTCTCGCCTGAAGGAGATATCCAGCGAACCATGTCGGACCACTTTGAAGCTACCACGACACACTCCTGATTGTACTGGTTACACGGGAGATATGGATTCTTAAACGATACTGTTCACCGAATTGTGAAACGTAAGTCAGTGTTATCAAACGCAAAAACTCCTAGCCCCTAGTAGGGTCATTTGGTCAGTCAGGGAGGATCATTATCCCCCAACCAGACATGGGCTGTCCTGTGGAATCTCAAGTCAAATTATAAGTAATCGATTGGTTAGGCCGTCACAACTGTCGTGCTTCACACCACCTTTAACAAGCGGGGGGATGAACAGCTAGGTGATCTTTGTACCTTCTACTCGCACCGGGGATCGAACCTGGGTTAGTAAATAAGAAGCTCAGGAACGTTAAACACTAATATCTCGAGACCAGAACTCAAAAACACCAAGCAATCACTACAGAAGACGAGAGCCAGTAAACACATTACGAATACCGCATACAATTCACTCTACTAAGTACCGTATAAAAAAGGAAGAAGAAACAAGAGGAGCCTCGTCTTACTGATACTAAGACGAGAAGCTTCTCAGTATTCCTGCCTTCGTAGACTACGCACAGAAATAGACAGTGACATTATTGGAAAGGGATCCATAGAAATACTGAGATGTTTATCTGCCAGTTTTTCCAATATCTATGGTCACTTTAAGTCTATTATAACTACAGGAGCAATTTGAGAGTATGACGGAACCAATTAAAGCTTTGTTGCATTATCTACCTACTTTGACAGTATGAGACCTTTCCATGAGAACAATAAGCCTGGTAAGAGAGAGAGAGAGAGAGAGAGAGAGAGAGAGAGAGAGAGAGAGAGAGAGAGAGAGAGAGAGAGAGACAGACAGAGA
>JAYMFT010095331.1:0-13911 GCA_038088735.1 Panulirus argus | reverse complement strand
TATATATATATATATATATATATATATATATATATATATATATATATATATATATATATGTTTGTGTGTGTGTGTGCATTTTGGACTATGTTTGTATGTGTGTGGCTGTATATTTGCGTGAATGTGTGCGTTTATGCGTATGGGTGTGGGTTTGTTTTTGCATGTTTTGTCATTACGAGAAGGGAGTTGGACAGTTGAGGGAGGGGCGCCATCTCCTGACCTTTTTTTCGTCTGTCTTACGAATGTACTGTCCACATTCACACTCATGTGTGTGCGTGTGTGTGTGTGTGTGTGTGTGTCTTTGTGTGTGAGTATGTCGGTGTGGTTGTATCTCCTCATCTTTATGTCAGTAAAAGAGGAGAACGTTTTCGCGTCAGTCAGTTTCATGTTATATATAATTTACTACAATACTCTCTCTCTCCCTCTGGGACAAAAATCCCGACAACATTAATGGAAATTCCGCCGCGTAGCCAGAGCTGCCTTGATATAAAACGCACCTCGTCAAAGCGAGTGTTGATATGATCACGGGGTTTCATGTTCCCCCGCGACTTATTGCAGCCACCTTGGCGTGTGTAGTGTCTCAAAAATATACGACACTCCTGGATCGTCTTTGTTTGCCTCCCTCCCTCACTCTCTCCCTCCCTCCCTCCCTCCCCGAACCGGGTAAAGAGATGGAGTTCCCTGTGTCTTCTGATGGTCTGGGAGGTCTTCTACACACACAACTGGGTCTGGGACCATGCCTTACCTCACGACGGTTTTGGAGGTTTCTTAACCCCCACATATGGGTCTGCGTCCTTACCGTACCTTACTTATACCTTACGATGGTTTGGGAGGTCTTCTCCCACACACAACTGGGTCTGGGTTTTGGAGGGTTTTTAAACCCCCCCATAGTTGGGTCTGGGACCTTACCTCACGTATGCCTTACGATGGTTTGGGAGGTCTTCTACTCCCCCCCCACAGCTGGGTCTGGGACCTTACTTCACCTCACATATACCATACAGTAGTTTCGGAGGTCTTCTGTCCCTAGAGCTCGGTGGATGGACCAAGCTGCCGTGTTGGTCCACAGATCAGTCAGACTGTTTGAGGCCTCGGACCGCAGGCCCTCGTAACCACCACATCCTTGCTGGTCTGGTTGACAGAGGAGGCACCCCTCTCCAGGCATTCTATGAATTTCTCCACTGTGCAGTCCATATTGGTTTTGATATCTGAAGGCTTTGTATTCAGCAGTTGTGGCGCCCCGGATATGCATATGCTCTCTGTGTGTCAAGGCCAGCATCCGGATGCCGTAGTTGAATTAGCGTCCACTGGACGGCTGGTTAGGTAGGAGGAGGAGGTGGGAGAGAGAGAGAGAGAGAGGGAGAGAGAGAGAGAGAGAGAGAGAGAGGGAGAGAGCCCTGTGTTGGTGTTAGATTGGCCAGGTGTGTGGCATGCTTCCCCCCCCTCCCCCCAATCACCTGCACAGATGTGGTTGAAGTGGCTCCGATAAGACTAGCAACAAGTCAGCGATAACGGGTGATATTGTGTCTGTGTGTGTGTGTGTGTGTGTGTGTGACCTTTGCCAGGATTTTTTTTCTCGTTGTTGTTCTAAGATGTTTACTGTATAGACACACACAGACAAAGTATTTCACAGTGAGAGTGTGTGGTGAAAGGCACATATCTTGGGGTTAGGTGGTGGCAATTATAGGGCGTACAGCACTGGGTACAGCACGTCGAAAGAAAGGGGGGGAGGGGGGAGGTGACAGGTGGGGGGCCGCCCCCCCTCCCTCTATCCCGTCATGGAGTGATACACAGAAAGATTACATAGACACTGAGGTGTGTATGCGGAACAGGACGGGAGTGTCCTCTGCTCACGAGTGCCCGTTATCTCTCTTTATCTCTCGCGCACCAGCGTCATCAGGGGTGTCTTGGCAAAGCTTGCCCTCTGCTTAACTTCAAGATTGAGTCCTTAGATTAAGGTAATGTTGCTTCACCCTAAGTCGATTGCTGGGGCTTGTCTCTACCGTCACAGGCCGGTCTGGGACCAAACTGCACCCTTTGTGGTTCGGTTTGTCAAGTCTGTTTCGTGCTGCAAGTTGCGGACCCCACGCACCTGTCCCTTTAACATTTTGCTGGGTTTTTGTTCAAAAAGTCCTCGAATTTCTTCACCGAGTTTCAGTTTTAAAGTATTTATTGCCCAGATATACACAGACAAAGCACTTCAGCGAGAGTATAATCTTTTGCCGAGTCGTCCAGAGCGTTTATGTTGCATGTAAATAGCGAATGTAAGTTTCTGGCCTCGGATGTTTACAGTTTATTTATTGCCTGTTGGCACCTTCGATCGCAGTGGGGGTGTCTCCCACGCTGCCGTGACTGTGCAGCCAGTTTTGTGTGGTGTTCTTACGATGTACGTTTGGAACCAACGAGACCTCTGAACCGTTCGGAGTGTGAATTATGAACAGTATCTCCCACATGCTCGCTAAGAGTCGAGTTGTATAACAACTAAGGCGCTTAGATTAATCCGCCTCCTGTTTTTTTATTTTAATGTATGTAAACTCGCATCATTTTACATTTCAGCCGACACCGATTGCACTCAGAGAAGTTAAAAGGAGTAGATTGAAAAAAAAAGGCGTGCGCCCCCAGCGGGGAAGAATCTGCCAGCTTTCACCCTTTTTGAAGCAGCAGTTGGGTAATGAGAGCCACCGGGAGCTAGGCTCTGGTGGTGTTCCCCAGGGCCATCGGCTCGTGGCTTCAAACGGCTCGCTTGACCGAACGAAACCCCCTCACCCTCGCCTCGTCAGCTTCGACTCGTCTCCAGAGACTACGCCAGATATACGCCATTGCGCTACTCATACGCCACTGATGACTCTCCTCTCTCTCTCTCTCCCTCTCTGATGGGGCAAGGGACCCTGTGGGACCCCTGGCTCCACTCGTGCCCACCCGTGGCCCGCCTGTGTCGATGTACCCACACTACTCTGGATGTGCACTTGACCCATACCTTCCCCCGTAGCCATATGACCTTCGCTCACACTACCCCCTGGGAGTAGTCTGTACAAAACTGGCAAATAGAGATAGATAAAAAAAGAAGAGTTGATTTGAAGATATTTACTTTGAGCATCGTTATCATCAATTTTGCCTCTCTCGTCTTGGGCGTTCTTAGAATCCAGCCTCTCCTTAAGGCAGTTGTTGCTCAGTTTTTCTAGCTGGGCATTTACGGCCGTCTGACAGAATTAAAACTTAACGTTCCCATTACGTGATAGTGTTTCTTTGTGTTCGTTATTCTGTAAGAGTTCTTATTTCTTCACTCCTTCCATAAAGAATCACTCGAAACTTCGTTAAACTAAAGAATAACTCGAAACTTCGTTAAACTGAATGTCTTTTTCAGTGGCCCCTACTGGAAGACTTCAGCGGCGTTCCCGGTGTAATTTGTCTTTTTTTTTTTTCTGGACACGAGATTTTCATGCTTAATCCATTATCACGAGCAGATGATGTTAATGAGGTTGGTCTGGTTCACTCTGTAGGTACTTGTTCATGCGGTATGCAAATGTCTTCATTAAACAGTCCATAATGTTTCTAGTGGCAGCCAGCAGTGTATTAAACAGTCTTTTTGGGGGGCGCTCGGGAAATCTCTTATTGTGTTCTCTTGTTATTGTGTTAATCGCGGCTTTTGGTATCACTGGTCACATTTTATGGGGGTCTCCCATGCCGGTCTTGCCGAGGAGGGGCGGGGCGGCAGCAGCACTGTGGTGTTATCAGAATTTATGTCCGTATCGTCAGTAAGCAGCAATTGTGTTGTTACCGGCTGATAATGACACTGTTGGTGGATGAGTGTTAATTGTCGCTGGACAACTTTGACGATGTAATAACCAGCGGTTGAGTATTGGATTTTAGAGGCAGGCGGGGGCAGGTCAGGGGAGTGGGGGGGGGATGGGGTTTCAGAAGAGGTGGCTCTTGGGAAAGCAAGATGACAGAAGACCTCAGCGATGGTCTGTGACGAGGGCGCATGCCCAAGCATGTGATGCAACAGCGACACCATCCACTCCGCCGTGTAACTCAAGGTTCGTGGTTTGATTCCAAGGCTTTTTTCCATCTTTGAGCGCGACGGTACGACCCCTGAGGACGACGGGGGCACGACCCCCTTGACGACGACTTCGCAGTCCCTCGGGCATGATGATGATGGCCTTGCAGTTAGACCTAATCTTTAAGGGTTTAAAAAGTCAAAGGCTGGGCCATTTTTTTTTTTCCCTAAAGGACCAGTGTACCGCCTTGGTCAAGGGTCGTGAGTCTTGCTCAGGAGCTCAAGGTCCCAAGTCCTGCATGGCATGAGCGTATAGTGCACAGTAACCTCAGTGGGCAGTATCACCCTCACCAATGCCCCTCAGCTTGGCAAAGTGCAAGTCGCTACATTCCCCCTATCTCTACGCTCCTCTGGTAGATAACAGGGGTAAGAGATAAGGCACACTGCTATCTGTGCGCCACGACACTTCCCTGTACAGAGAACATTTGCCTTTTACTGCTGAGAGCCTGAGTTAGATTATTGGAGGTAACTGCTCAGTGCAAGTACCCGAGTTCATCCCTGTGCATCGGGCATGCAGCCCACTGAAGAATGATTATGATATACGTCCTTGAAGCGAATTTATGTAGCGGTTTGGAATGTTAGTTTATGCCAACTGCATATTATGTTCTGCCTGGGTATTTTAACACTTGACGTGTGTGTGTTTGTGTGTGTCTTTTTTTTTTTTATGTGTGTGGTTGTTTGATGATAGTGATGGATGGATAGATAGCCTTGAAGTGTGTGTGGTAGCGTGCGTCGTTTTAATTCCGTGTGGTATTAATGCGCGGAGACCCGCGGGGTACGTGGGAGTACGTTGGGAGAGCCAGATAACCAGAAGACCTGATGGTCCGTCGACAAGGTCACCTGCCGGAGGGACAGTAATTCACGGTATCCTACATTCCTGTTCTACATAGATGGAGAGGGGATAGGACATTAAGGTGGATGGAGAGAGCTCCTGGTGGTGGTGGTGGGTGGTGGTTATGTTATTGTGAGGGGTTATCGCAGTGGAGGAAAGGACGACCAGTCCTGGCAGATAAGGGCGTTGGGTCGTGGCTGACAAGGTGTCTCCCTTGACGTGGGTGGATGGATGAGGTGGGCAAAATCAGACGCTTTCTCATGCTGCTTCTCCTGTTATTTATATAGGACCTGTTGCGTATGATCGCCTGGCCTTTGACTTGATGCCTCCCTCGGCTCTCGTCATCCCTCCCTCACATTTACCATAGCTCCACCTCCCATCCAAATGGCGTGGGTATTCTCATAGCCGACGCACGTATTATTAAGTGTATTGCCTCAAAGCGCACGTCTGGAAGGGTTGATCAGACCGGTGTTTTGAGGGGGAATTTCAGCCTCGACTGTTTTTATATAGTGTCGTTGAAGCAGGAGTGTTGGAGAGAGGCCGCAGAGTCCGGCATAGAGTTTGTCCAACCGAGAGGTTAAATCTTAGTTTAGCCACTCTTCACTTATCACCTCTCTTTATCCCACGGGGAACAGGGGAGAAATGATACCGCCCACGTGCCTCCTGCGAGTCGTAGGAGGCCGCTATCAGAGGGGGGGGCCTGGAAGCGGTGCTGGGAACGCTTCCCTCCCGCATCACCGTTTTCTCTTAAATGGAACAGACAAAAGAGCCAAGCGAGGAGTGCTCTTCGAAGGCTCAGTTGACGCTACATCACTAAGGCGGGACAGAGCCGACGTTTATGAAAGAAAAAAAGAAGAAGAAAAAAAAAAGGAAATATTCTCTTCCTACATATGCTCTGGTTCTGGAGGCACATCACAGACGGTGGACGAAGGCGGGGGAGACTCGTGGGGCTTCTGTTATAGTAAGACGAACGTCGGGCGAGGGTTGAGGGCCGTTGCAGAGGCTACTGACGAAGACGGACTTCGGTTTTGGTGTGTTTTTGTTCGCCATGGTTGCCTGGCTTGCGGGAATGTGCTGGTGTGTGTGTGTGTGAAGGACGAGCGTGTAAATTGTGTATGTGTCGGGTTTGGTGGTTGGATTCCTCGCACGTCTAAGGGTGTAAGATAAATAAAGTTTATTTAATTTAGTGAGCCACTCGGATGAAAATAAACAGTCGAGGTACTGTAGATATTACAGGTCCTGGGTGGTCCTAGTGGTTACTAGTTAACTAATCATAAAAGAGCTTTAGACTAGGATGTGTGTGTGTGTGTTGTGTAAAGATCTGGTCCTCTGTGTATTTGAAGGTTTGGTCCTGTTTGTGTGTGTGTGTGTGTGTGTGTGTGTGTGTGTGTAGCATCCAAAGTCTCGGGTCTCAGTTGAGTTACGTGTTTGTCAGCACATGACTGAACAACTGCTTATCTTCTTTAGTTACTGCTGCTGCTCTTGATGCTGTTCTCCTCTCTCTCTCATCCTCTTCCTGTTGCTGGTGGTGGTGATGATGGTGGTGGAGGAGATGCTCTTCTCCAACATGTACGCACAAGCATCCCGAGTGCGCAGGGGACTTTTACTCCTCCATTAGCTCCTCCTCCAGCTCTCTCTCTCTCTCTCTCTCTCTAACCCGCTCACTGGCCTCAACTCTCACCCTCTCACTGGTACTCTCATCATGGCTGAACCTGTCGCCATCTGTTATGTCTGAGTGGATGACTTAATGGGCCCACGCGATTGCAACCCGTTTTTAACCTGATGCTCCCTGGTGGCAAACCAGTTCGTCTGCGGCGTGACCAGTGGGCGCCTCTTTGTCCCTTTGTTTATCCTGCCTGTCGGGGCCGGGTTCGTTCCTGACCTCGGCTTGCTCGTCCTGGTGACCTCACGTGAACCCGGGTGCTTGTGTGTGTGTGTGTGTGTATGTGCGTGCGTGCGTGTGGGGGGGAAGAGGAGGACTTTAGGGGGGGGGAGGTGAGGGGGAGACGGTCATCTGATTGGCGGAGGTGGCCGTGACGTCATGCGTACGAGCTGTCTCAACGCGTCCACAAGAGTGGCATGCGAGGGCTTGTTTACACTCCACAAAATTTAAAGCACCGCATCTGGCGAGTGTCGAGTGGCGTGCGTACGTGTGTGTGTGTGTGTGTGTGTGTGTGTGTGTGTGTGTTGAGGAGCTTCTAGTGTTTCTCACATCAATAGACTGGCGAGTGCCTGTGATATTTTTGACAGGCCCTTGCTCGTATCGTCTGAAATTCACTGAAATTTAGTGTCCGTGTCTCTGGATTATGTTACAAGCATAGAGTTTTGCCTGCATAGGCCTCTCAGACTACACTGCCAACGGCATGCGATAGGCCTTGGGTCGGGTAGCATGTTATATGCCTGGTTGCGTCTTGGACCGCGTCTGTTGTTTCTTGCGCAAGAGTGAGTATGGACACAGAGCAGGGCTGGAAAATTTCTCAGGGGATGAATTCTAAGGAGTCTGAATGTGTGTGTTAATGCAATTTTCTTCTCATCTTCTCGTTTCTAGGAGTGAAGTCTTTATATGTCTCAATATACACGAGACATAGCATTTCGGTGATGGCATGAGTGAAGGGCACAGTGCTAAGGGGTTGGTGGAGGCATGTATAGAACGTGCGGTATTACCGAAGTAAGTTAAAGGTAGAGTGAGGCTTTAAGGCAGCTGCCTTAAGTTACAGGGGTATGAATGAGGGTGAGCTTAGGGAGTGCACCTGGAAAGAGTATTGCGAGTTGGTTGATAGTTTGGTGTGCACAGGGGAAGTTTATTTTTTTGGAGTTGGTTGACAAGTTTGAATCCACTGTGTGCTAAGGAAGAGTTAAGTAGCCAGTTGATATGCTTTTGTCTGATAAATCATGCTATTTTTATCATCCCTAGAGTAAAATGCCCTGTTCCCCTGGAAACTGTACTTGCTCCTCTCCCGTTTATTCAGCCTCATATCTCACGCAATGTAAACACAGATCACAACTTTGTATCATCATTTGTGCAATGGAGTATCTGTTACCTCTTTAAAGATAATAATACAGGTCTGCATTTTACAATCTACTTTTCTCATATATATATTTCATGCTTGTTCGTTGTTCCCCGCGTTAGAGAGGTAGCGCCAGGAACAGACGAAGAAAAGAACCTCCTTTGCTCACGTCCATTCTTTAGCTTGTCGTAATGCAATGCACCTAAACCACAGTCCCCTATCCACAGACCAGGCCCTACTGACCTTTCCAAAGGTTTCCCCCCCGTTCCCTTTCACATGCCCGACAGCGCATCCTTCAAGACGAGAGCAGAAGACCATATGGTAACCAAATGCACAAAAATGCGCATCGTATGATCCGGATTGTAAATGTAATAGAAAAAATTTAAGGGCGCTGTGTGGATAGAACGACAAAGGGGGCCTTGCTAGCAAACCGGGCAGAGGGGGGAGCAAGGCGGCAGCCTGGCCTGGCCTGGCATCCACAGCCGGTCTTGGTACAAGGGCGCAGAGGAGAAGACCACCTTGCCGGCCATACGGGACCCCCGTAGTGGGTTGTGATACAGCCGCCGCCGCCGTCGGGAGGAGGGAGCGAGCGGCTCTTGTTGACCCAGATGTTGAGGACGTCGGTGTCCGACCGAAGGAACTTTCACTCTCCATCGCCAGCGCCACCGTCATCAGGCATTACCTACTCCCTGTACGCACCTCTCTCCTCCTTCTCCTCCTCCCTCATCGTCATCGTCCTCTTCATCCGTCCATCCTCACTCTTCATCCATTCTTCGAGTTCCCCCTCTCTTATCTACATCTCTTGCCTTGTGTGTGTCTCCCCTCTCTCCTCCCAGCACCCAGTCTTATTTCTTCCCCCTCCTCCAACTCCCCACCTCCCCTCTCTCGCGCCGCCCCAACTCATCTTTCTCCCTCCACCCCTCCTCTCTCTCTCTCTCTTGCCAGCAGGGCTTTAAGAAAGCTTGACGGGCTTCCCCGACACGGGTAAGCTGCTTGTGGGTTATGGTTTACACACGTCGGGCCTCTGTCGTGACGCGGGCTCGAGCGCAGCCCCCCCAGATCACACGGTACATGACAGATAGAATGTTTCCCCCGTCGTTATCGCTTCTCTCCTGTGTGTGTATTAGAGACTTCTTCTTCCTTCCTTCCTTCCTTTCCCGGGGCCGTACATGGTGGGACGGGGGCTGGTTGGGTTGGGGATCTCAAAGACTCGCTACTTGTCCCCCTGGGATGGGACGTGGGATTATTAAAGGGATTGGGCTGGGATGGGACGTGGCGGTGTTGAGGATTCTTGATGGGATTGGGACACTGGGATTGCTAAAGGTTAGGATTAGCTGTAGATTAGATCTTTATTTTTTTTTCCACTTGTACAAGAAGAGTCGAGGAGACAGTTAATCTCTTGAGCACGGCGGTACAACCCTCATCAAGAGCACGACGTCTCTACGACCCTTTGAGCACGACGGTACGACCCTTGAGAACGACCAGCACGACCAGGACGTGCTGATCCTCGAGTGTGACCTGCCTTGTCTCCTCTGAACCTCCACGCCCTTGAGCTCGTGGATCAGTGGCAGCCGCCAACCACCACAGCCACTTAACCTACCACCGACCACATCCAGACCACCAACCACACACAGCCGACTTCCCTCCTCCTCCTCCTCCTCCCCTACCCTCACTGACAAGGAAGACACAGATCTTCTCGTAGCTGTCGGGCTTTCCTGTTCCGTGTCCTCTCTCGGCCTCTCTCGGGGCGGCGGCGGCGGCGGTGGCCGTGGGTGGATGGGCGTGTGTGGTGGGGGGACATGGCTGAAGAAGGTGGGTAGGTCCCTGTTGCTTCCAGGGGGGCGTACCCGCTCGCCGGCCGCTTTTTAAGCGCGTCCGTCGAGGGGGATTATACTCTGGCGTAGGCTGTGGTCGGACACACTGTCTGTCTGTCTACCTGCTGGTCTTCTCCTTTTACTCTCCTCCCTCCCCCTCTCCCTCTCGTACTCTCCCTCCCTCCCGAACTCCCTCTGTGCTCTTCCTCGCTAACCGACCATTGTGCTCGTGTCAAGACCGGAGTGTGGAGTGTCGTCCCACCGAGCCATAATAACCAAGACGACGCGAGAATTGCCGAGTCTCGGGCGTTTTTGAGACCCGATGACTGTGTTGGGGTTGGCGGCACTGAGGGATGGTGTGTGTTGTGCTGTCTTTTTTGGGGAGGAGGTGGGGGGGTTTGTTGCCTGTCCGTTGACTGGAGAGGTCTATCGGATGGCTCTGTTGACTGGGGAGGTTGCTAGCTACCTGTCCGTTAACTGGAGAGGCTGATAGATGGCTCTGTTGACTGGGGAGGTTGCAGGCTAGCTGTCTGTTGACTGGAGAGGCTGATAGATGGCTCTGTTGACTGGGGAGGTTGCAAGCTAGCTGTCTGTTGACTGGAGAGGTTGATAGATGGCTCTGTTGACTGGGGAGGTTGCTAGCTACCTGTCCGTTGACTGGAGAGGCTGACGGCTGGCTGCCCGTTGACAGGATCCCGTTCCAGGCAGCGACATTTTGCGTGTTCAAGTATTAACAGAGGCATCCGTTATGGATGGCGGATGCGAACGATCGACTAAAAGTTTCAGATGGCAAAGTAGCATTTATTTTATAACCTCGCGCTGTTTTTGTCCGTGTGTGTCGAGGGGGAGTCTATTGTTTAAAGCTTTTATCTTTTTTTTTTTTAAACCAGTGCAGAGGTTATCTTTTTTTTTTCTCTCTCTCTTTCTCTCTTAATCCTTTGTATGCTTTTTGCGTGGATTTCATTACGCTAGATATATTCTGTTTCAGGCACTTGTTTCCTGCTGGTGTTACAGGCAGGTGTTTCTGGCTGGTGTTTCAGACCGGTGTTTTTTTATTTTTGGGCTGGTGTTTCAGACAGGTGTTTCTAGCTGGTGTTTCAGGGTGTTGTTTTCCCGAGTGGGGACACATGTAGAGTCTGGCTGGGTGAGGACGAGGCTTCTAGGTAACCCTTGACGGGGGTTGAGTAGTCCTTCATTTGGTTATTGCTGTGGGTAGTCCATGAAGTGGTTGAGTAGTAATCCTTGACGTGTTTTGAGAGCCCTTGATGTGTTAATGGCTCTGAGTAGTCCCTAAAGTGGTTAGGCAGTCTTGACTTGATTGGGTAATAGTCCATGACATGGTTGGGTAGCCCCAGACGTGGTTGGTCAGTAGTCCTTGACACTGCAGGGTACTCCTTGACTTGGTTAGATAGCGCTTGGTATGGTTGGGTGGTTAGTTCTCAACGTGGGTCAGTATCCTTGGCGTGGTTGTGTATTCTGTTGGCAGTCTGTGACGTGGATTGGTCGTGGATTTTACAAAAGGCAAGTATATATATATATATATATATATATATATATATATATATATATATATATGTAAAAGTTTGAGTGCCCTAGACAAGTGTCTGTGCTTTTGTTCGCGAGTGGTGCTTTCGACATAGAAAGTTGTTCATTTATGTTTTCGACACTTTTTCCCTCTGCACATCCCCTCCTCCGGCAGTTGAGCCGGAGGGAGAGGTGGATGGGGGAGGTGCCATCTGCTTTACTATCCCCTTACTGCCACTCATTCGGGCGTAGTCTTAGCAGATGACCTCGTCATGGACCATCAGGTCTCCTGGTATCATTCCTTTCCCTTGTACGTCCATGTACACCATATGTACTGTGCTGAATCTTGCGGACAGTGGTAAGAAAGTAGAGAAGGGGCGAGACATCGTAAGACCCATGAGAGACTGAGAGAGAGAGAGAGAGAGAGAGAGGGGGGGAGAGACCCGGTAGCATTGCCGACACGGGAACTGGAAAACTGGAGTTGTTTGGCTTTCATGTTTAATGTACACTGTGCCTTTGATTACAGTAGGGCATCTCATGCCCGATTAATCTTGACCTGATATGTGGCGGCCTTTGCCACAAACGTGTCTCATTTTGTTTCCAAAGAAAGAAATGTGATGTTCGCTTCCTTCGTGAGATCAGTTTCACCAGGGTAGAGCAGGCCCGCAACATAGCATGCGGCTTTCTACGCCAGATCCTGGACAAGGAGGGTGACTTGGCCCCGCAGGCTGAGATGCAGTAGGTGGGAGACAGCCCCAGAGACCAAGTGTGTGGACAGCAGGTGTGCCGCACATCTGTGTGTGTGTGTGTGTGTGTGTGCAGAATGCTTATCTAAAACACCACAGCTGCACCGTAATGTAGTACAGGTGTGGCGGCGGGTACAGTCCGTAATGCACACCTGTTTCTTCCTCTCTGTTTATACAGACACACAAGATAACACGATTGAGAGAACATACGAGGGCGGGAGGATGTATCCAAGCGCGCTCTTGAGTGGCGCTTCGGGACTTGCCCTGCTCCGTGGTCACACAGCGAGTGGAAGAAGTTACGTACGTACCTTTGGCGATGGTCTACCATCGTCAGTTGACGAAAGGGGAGGTCTTCCTCGTCGGGGGGCTTCAGTTTCCTGAAGAAATAATAATAGTAATAGTAATAATAATGATAATAATAATAATAATAATAATAATAATAATAATAATAATAATAATAATTATCATTTTTATTATCATTATTATTATCATTATTATCATTATTATCAATATCATTATCATTATTATCATAATACTTATCATTATCAAAATTATTACCAGTATTATCATTATTATTATTATCATTATTATTACTATTCTAATCATTATTATTATGATAACTATCACTAAAAATAACGATTTATTAAAGTAACTGTGGTCAAAGATGAAATAATTCACAGACAATACACAGGAAAACAGAGACACAATAAACAGGAAAGTGGGAGTTAGACAGACGTCTCTACGCAAATAGTGGAGGTGACAGTCTCTCGATGACTGAGCATGTTCCACAATGGATGACTTCAGGCTTTCTTGCAGCGGTTTGTTTCAGCCCCGATGGGCTTGAAATGGTTGTAATTTCGAACTAAACCTAAGGGACGAGGGATCTCAGGAAGCCAGAAGAGAACGGTGGCGAGGAGGGTGAGGAGCTAGCTCTCTCCCGAACTGTTATCTAGATGAGGTTCAGGTGATGGCCGGAGGAGTTAGGAGGACGAGTGTTTTGAGACCCTCTTGATAGGTGGCGTAATAGGACCGAAGATGTTCTTGCATGCCATTTTCTGTACCTTACTTAGTAGCCCTTGGGAAGGCTGGAAGTTGTGCTGATAGTCTTGTTGAGCTCAGGTGTAGGGAGGCCAAGTGCCTGGAATCGACGCTAGAATGTAAAGACGATGGCTGGAATATCTGGCGATGGTACTGACAGGCGTGTGTTCCTTCCAGAAAGACACCAAGAAGTCTGGTAGGCTTAAAATAACCTGGAAGAGTCGGGACCTTGTGAGACAGTAGGAAGCACGCCTCATGTGATGTTTGGTCGATGGTGAGCTGGTCGTCGGTGGTCCAGTTCGGGATGGTGCTAAGGATGTTCTGGGAGGATGTTGATATAGTTGGTAGAATTGCTGTCAACGATAATGCCACTGGAAGAACTGTCAAAGTTACTCCCACACTGGGTAGGCGCATCCACCAGATCACTGTATAGAAGAGCAAGGAAAAACACAAGAGACCTCTGTGATCTGTGGGGCTCCAACATGTGAAGGACTGGAAGGACTGGAAATGGCTCATCGGAAGTCTTGACGACGTTCACAGAGGAAGTCTGCATGTCATGGAATGAGACTTTTCCGCAGCCGAAGGTATATGACTCGACAATGCACCGCACTCATATCTGGGAGCGGTTCTAGTCCTAACATACTTACGTGACAGAGTCGAGTCTAAAAGAACGACGGCTTATCAACTCTCTAAACTTGACCTGTTTGCTCTATGCAGCAATGATGATTTTCTTTCTCTATTCTACAGATATTAATCTGGAGGAGATGGGATGAACAGAGTGGGATATACTACACCATTGGCTGGAGGAAGGAAGGAAGGAAGACCAGAGAGAGAGAGAGAGAGAGAGAGAGAGAGAGAGAGAGAGAGAGAGAGAGAGAGAGAGAGAGAGAGAGAG
>JAYMFT010095320.1:0-13911 GCA_038088735.1 Panulirus argus | reverse complement strand
TCTCTCTCTCTCTCTCTCTCTCTCTCTATCTATCTATCTATCTATCTATCTATCTCTATCTATCTATCTATCTATCTATCTCTTCATATTCGTGATAAAAAACATTTGATTCATTATTTTTTTTTTCATTCTGCAAAGAGTATTTTTTGTCTGCGGCGTGTGACGGTGTAGCGCGTCACCCACCGCGTCACAGACTACAGACAGCCAAGACTGGCCAGATGGCGTGGCGCTTCCTGTAAAAAAAAAAAAAAATCCCTCGGTGCAGAAATCGTACCAGAAGTTGCACTGATGAAAGGAATTAAGTGGTTTGCTTTTGATCAATGTACGATTTATTGATGTATATTACACTGAGGCTGGTTAGGGCTGGTGTGTGTGTGTGTGTGTGTGTTTTGTGTGTGTGTGTGTGTGTGTGTGTGTGTGTGTGTGTGTGTGGTCGCCTCGCACAGACCCTGACCAGGGCAGGGCAGGTGTGTAGCCATCAGGTGTTGATTTACGACACCTGAAATCCGTCTGGCACCCACTACAGTAACACCAGCACCATAACACCTGCAGCGGACCCTCCACACACGACTGTAACACCTGCGCCATAACATCAGGAGACTGTATCACTGTCTCGTGTTCCCATTTCAGAGACGAAGGGGGAGTCGGCAAGCGGTCCCATGCAGGGTTTCAAGGATTACTTTGCCTTCAGGGATTACCAGAGTTTCGTGAATTACTTAGCTTTGAAGGATTTTCTCATCTTGAGGGATGAGTTTCATGGATTACTTCAGCGCGAGAGATTACCTTTGCTTGAGGGATTACTTGAACTTAAGGGGATTACCTGGACTTAAGGGATTACCTCAGCTTGATAGATTACCTTTGCTTGAGAGATTACATTATCTTGAGGATTACCTTAGGTTCACTGATGACCTTACCTTGAGGGTTTACCTTAACTTGAAGGATTACCTCGACTTGGGAGATTACCTGTGCTTAAGGGAATTACCTCATCTTGAAGGATTTCATCTCCTCAACCAGTGGGATTACCTCAGTTCGAAAGGATTACCTCAGTGTGAGGGATTACATCTTGAAACGATTGTAATCACTGTCCAGTCATTCGCCTCAGAAAAACTGGGGACATGTCACGTCAGAGCCCCCCAGTCAGTGGGTGGGGGGGGGGAGGGGAGTGGAATGTGACCCCGATCCTTATAAGGTCAGGTCAAGGGTCGTACTGTAGTGTCCAGGGGGTCGTAGCGTCGTGTTCAAAGGGTCGAATCCCTGAAGTGATCAGTATTTAGCGATGAACGCCCCAGTCAGCTGTACCAGAGAACCAAAGTGTCACGAGACTGATGTCTCGCATGTGGAAGTAGTGCATTCCAGTGGACCGCAGGTAAACACAGGAACGGTGGAAGGGGACGTCCCCTCACACAGGGGAAGCACCTGGCTGGCCACAGACGACAGTAGGCCGGAGTCTCTTGCCCAGCGGAAAGCTTCCCGATGGAAGGCGAAGTGGCACGTACTGGAACGGGTGGGTGGGTCTTCCTGCAGACCAGTTGGCCGGAGGGTCAGAATGAGAGCCAATGAAAAATACACCAAACTTCTACGTAATGACCAGCGTCGTGAGTCTTAGATTCGCAGTTCAGTCACCGCGCAGGCTTGGGCTTGTGCTAACTAGACCACCAAAGTGTTCCCACTGCATGAAAGAATTTGCAAGCTACGGTAACTGTCCGGAGACCATCCCACCCACTAGCAGTACACCACTGGAGGGTAGAGCCCACTGGTGAGCGAGGCAGTGGCTGAAAAATGTATATATGCCTCTGAAATACCAGAATAGTCCATGTGTAAAAAGGTAGTGAGCCCATTGTGTAGTTTAACTGAGTACATTATATACGCCATCAGAAGAGAGAGATTTCTTTCCTCTCTGGATTTTCACATGTTACGTAATTTTGAGATAGCACAGTTATATTACTTGTGTGTATATGTGACGCCATTGGTATAGAGACATCGGGAAACTGCTGTGGTTCCCTGCGTGTTACGGTGTGCCCAAGGGAACCGCTGTGCCCTCATTACTTTCTCAGTTTGTAAGCAAGTCATGCTGACCAGTCGTCTCTTGGCTACTGACACACTGATTGTGCAATGAATGTGGAACACCCAGTGGTCATGTCAGTGTACAACTAATGATCATGTCACTGTACAACACCCACTGGTCATGTCAGTGTACAACACCCACTGGTCATGTCAGTGTACAACATCCAGTGGTCATGCCATTGTACAACAACCAATGGTCATGTCACTGTACAACAAACAGTGGTCATGTCAGTGTACAACACTCACTGGTCATATCAATGTACAACACCCCAGTGGTCATATCAGTGTACAACACTCTATGATCATAATGTACAACACCCAGTGGTCATTTCATTGTACAATAACCCGTGGTCATGTCAATGCACAACATTTAGTGGTCATGTCAGGTACAACAACCCGTGGTCATGTCACTGTACCATACCCAGTGGTCATGCCAATGTACATCACCCAGTGGTCATGTCAGTGTACAACACCCAATGATCATGTCAGTGTACAACACCCAGTGGTCATGTCAGGGTACAGGTTAACAGTACACTGCGGATGTGTGACAGACAGACAGACAGACCGTCGCTAAACGTTACCCAGGCATCCTCCTGTATTCTGCAGGAATACTCGATCCTGTAACCGTAACATTCACGTCTCCCATAAACCGTAACATTCACGTCTCCCATACTTGGACCGAACTATACATAGCTGGTCAGTAACCTCACACATTTGTGTAAAGAATGAGGGAGTTATCAAGAATCCATGTGAAGTGTCATGGCCATTAGCATGTGGTATGACTGGACTGTACCCTCTCCTGTAATGACTGGTTACAGATCTAGACATTTCTTGGTGGTTCCTCGTCAGTAACTCGCCTGTGATTAGCCTAGAATGTCTTGCCGTGCAGAACCGTCTGAACACTAGAGTTCCCAAGTGTACTAAGTGTGTGTGTGTGTGTGTGTTTGTGAACCCTGAGTGTACCGTGCATGTGAACCCTAGGTGTACCGTGCGGATGAACCCTGAGCGTACCTTGCCACTGAACCTCTCGGACAAAGGGGGATACATCATGCCACTTTACTTGGCAACGCTTCCCATCGCTCCAAGGACGCCATTTCCTGTGTTCACCTTCGCGTCGTGTGGGCAACATGCCCGCCATACCCTCCTCCTGCCCAGTTATGCCCTTTGATTTACCTCCTGCGATTATGCAAATTATAATTTAATACACTACACACTGCATCGAACCACCTTTATCACTATACATATTATCATTATTATCATTTACCAATAGCTTTTTAACCTTATTGCTTACAGTACTTAATCTAGTAAATCACTACACCATATCCTGCTGCGTGATTAGTTCGTCATGATTTCCCGTATCACTAGGACGTGAGCCCGGACCAGAGCCTGTCCTGGTACACCCTCCTTATCTCGAGGCCACAACACCCCCTAAGAGCCACCCCTGGTGCTCCCCCTTTCTCTCGAGGCCACAATCACGTGGAACAAATTAAAATCCCACTTATAAGAGGCTTGCTAAGCGAGTCGAGTGTAGTATCTGCAACTTGCACCGAAACACACGCAAAGAACAACATGAAGAGTGTGAGGTGCGGATCCCAAATTATAACCTGTACAGGTGCGACAAGAATAGATCATATGAAAGAGTTGGACAATGCATAACAGATACGCTTATAACAACTGAACTCCTCAAACGACGTAGGAGAAGAACTCGTCCAGATTGAAAACGCCACACCTGGTCGTTGCGGTAAAGAGACATAGAATCATGTCTCGACCTCCTCAGGAACCCAGTCTCAGATAAGATTGACGTGGGAGACTTCAGCCCACCACACATTAAATGGAGACATGGAGGAGGAGACATCGCAGCGGATATTACTGACAGTGGAAGCAGCTCGGACGAACTGCTGTAAAATGGTCAGTTAATTCAGACAACGTGAAAAGTTCTCTGTGAGCCAACAAACACCGAAACAACCAGAGGGAATGACATTCCAGACTTAATCTTCACATGTAATGTGGATCTGTCATAATACTGTCTCAAACACCCTAAACTCGGATGACAACCTGATTTGAAGGAAAAATAAGCATGGGTGCTAAGCTGCATAGTTGGAACACACGAAACAGTGGAGGTGTTTTCAGACACTTCAGTTTTAATATTAAACAGATAAACTGGGAGGATGTGGTCTGTGAGATGCCTGCCACACAACGTGAAACTTGTTGAATACCAGAACAGAGGAGGGATGTGTAATTGACACGACCACCTTGGAACTCCAAACATGCAACAGCTATTTGCCAGCGAGAAGAAAGGTCTAGGTTAGAACGAGGAAGACGGGCACTTTACAACAAGGGGGCGAAAAAGAACTGCAGACCTTCTGAAGGAGCCACGGTTCACCCAGCAAAGGAAAGAAAACCTATCAAGTGAATTATCGGACACAGACCATAAGCTAAAAATGTCACATGAAACACGGGAAAAAGAAGAAAAAACCATAAGTGAATTAAGAAATCACCCAAAATGCTCTTACTCATGCAAACCGCAAATCCAGGACAGCAGACTCCATCTGCCCTCTCAGAATTGGAGTTATCTATACCCACTACTACCAAGAGATGAGTGAGGTTCTAAAAAAGCAATATGAATCGGTATTCAGCAAGCCAAAAACAATAGAAATAGATAAGCCAACAGACGTCTTCCTAAACAGTAATCCCCGAAGTGTACCCAGCAAATACCGCCTTCTCAATCCAAGATTTCGAGGGGGCCATTGAGATCACGCCCGTGCACTCAGCCACAAGCCAGAACTCATGGAATTCAGTCTTCGTAAAGAAAGGCAAGTCAGCTCTTGCACGTGCATTAAGTATCCTCTGGAGGACAGGTCTAGATTCAGGCATCGTTCGCGAGAGTCTGAGACTAACCAGCATCGCCTCACTCCACAAAGGTGGAAGCAAATCGATTCTAAAAAGAAAAATAAAAAACTGTCGACCGATGGCATTAACATCGCGCATCGTCAAAATCTTCGACAGAATCTAGAGAGGAAGCTGACTGGATTTATGGAAGTGAACAAGCTACATAACCCAGGAAGACATGGTTTCATGGCCTGTCTCAGTTGCTTGACCATCATGATAGGATTGTTGAAGCTCTGGAAAACAGAGAAAATGCTGACGTGATTTACATACACTTTGCAAAAGCATTTGACAAAAGTGACCATGGTATCAATAACGCATAAAATGAGAACGATGGGGACAACTGGGAAACCTAGGATATTGTTATGCAACTTCATAACTAACAGATCACAACACATAGTTGTAAGACATGCCATCTCTAGAGCCTCCAGGGTAAAAAGCTCAATCCCGCAAGGAAGTGTACTTGCACCCCTTCTGTTCCTCGTTCTTATATCTGACACTGACGCAAACACGAGCCACAGTTCCATATCGAATTACAAGACGGGGGAAACTGCGGAATTACAAAGAGTCCAGAGATCTTTCACAGCGCATATTGATTTGGTAGAAGAACTAAGTTCCTGGAGACAGCTGATAACGCATGAGGCGATACTCCCTGAATCGCAGACGGGAGAGGTATATTATCTTCATTCCCTGGAGAAAATCCTAGAAATTATTGCTTCCGAACTGGTAAGTTAGAAAAAACGTCCTGCTGGCACGACAGGCATGGGAGACTAATATACTACCTCTGAAACCCAAAGATTCCTTATACGCGACAAGAGAGAACACTCTAAGCATCCGGGGCCCAAGACTCTCCAACACCTTGCCTTCTTCCATCGGCAACAGCACGGGATGCACGGTAGAGAAGTTCAGTAGTACACTAGACGAATACCAACAAAGTGTAGCAGACCAGCCAGGCTGTGGGGGCTGTGTGGGGCCTGAAGGCTTTGGCTTCCAACAGCTTGGTCAAATAAGACCAAATTCAACAGCCTGGGCTGTGGGGCTGAAAACTCCACGAGGTTGTATACCCATGCTACCTCGAGGCCTGAACCCCCGTAGACCCACTCCTGGTATACCCACCTTGTTTCGAGGCCACATACCCCGTAGAGACATTCCGGGTTGTCTCGGGGCCACATCCCCCGTAGAACCTACCCCTGTTACACCCACCTTCTCTCGAGGCCAGTACCCCCGTGCAGCCACTCCTGTTACGCCCATCTTGCCTCGAGGCCACAAACCTCGTAAGTGAGACAAACTACTAAAGTTTACATGCCAGTTTATCATTATTATTATTATAAATGATAAATGTGGCTTATGTTTGAATATAACGAGTGTTTACAGTCCTGAATGTTTATGGTATTATGTGTTTATGGTCTTAAGTGTTTGTTGTCCCTATTGTTTGCTGCTGTTGAGTGTCCTGATTGTCTACTGTTTTGAGTTTTGAATGTCCTGATTGTTTACCGTCCTAAGTGTTGACTGTCCTACTTGTTTCCGTCCCTGAGTGTTAATTGTAATGATTTTTCACTGAGTTCCAGAGTGTTCATTGTCCTGATTGTTTACGGTCCTGAAATATGATTTTCCTGATTGTTTACGGTCCTGAATTATGATTTTCCTGATTGGTTACTGTCCTTAGTTTTGATTGTCCTGATTGTTTACTGTCCTGAGTGTTGACCATCTTGAATGTTTACTATCCAGAGTGTTGATTGTTCCTCTTGTTTATAGTCCTGAGAGTTGATTGTCCTGATTGTTTACCGTTCAGGGTCTTGATTGTCCTGATTGTTTACCGTTCAGGGTCTTGATCATCTTGATTGTTTACCGTTCAGTCTAGATCGTCCTGATTGTTTACCATTCAGAGTCTTGATCGTCCTGATTGTTTACCGTTTAGTCTAAATCGTTCTGATTGTTTACCGTTCAGAATTTTGATCGTCCTGATTGTTTACCGCTCAGAGTCTTGATCGTCCTGATTGTTTACTGTTCAGAATTTTCATCGTCCTGATTGTTTACCGCTGAAAGTCTTGATCGTCCTGATTGTTTACTGTTCAGAATTTTCATCGTCCTGATTGTTTACCGCTCAGAGTCTTGATCGTCCTGATTGCCTATAAAGCCCACTCCACTCTGGTGTTCTTCAAGTGAACTGTGTTTACCGCCTGAGGTGGTAGCAGATGTTTACTGCTTGGAATGTTTACTGCTATTTACTCCAGTGTTTACCGTCCCAATTGCTGCTTCATACTCACTCCCTGGAAGTCGGCTGATGTTTACGGCGGCGAGTATTTAATACCTTTCTTTAATGTTGAACGATGTTTGTCTTTCGCTAAAGTCAATTTCCCGGAATATTTACCGATGTTAATGGCTCAGGATTCTCGCTAGTTGTGAATATACTTGTTTTCTGTTTTTACCTCCTAAAGGGTATATACCTTAAAGTATACTGGCCGTCAGTACTGCCACCGCCACTGTTATCACCACTGCCCTTAAGTACCCGGCCGATACAACCAGTGGTGTGGCGTGAGGACGGCAAACAACGCGAGGACGGCAAACAACCCTTAAGCAGAAGGATGTTGGCGCACGTTGGCAAATGTTTTGCACGGGTGCTGTACGCGGTCCATGACTACCTTCCGTTACGCGGGGGTGGACGACCATCTGTCGTTGGGCGGGGTATATGACAGCCTGTCGTTTATGGGAATCGATGGACTTACCACATTATCGTTATTTCACCCCCGAGTTGTGTGACTGCATCGTCCTACGGAAGTGAGCAGGTCCGTTACGTTTGGTTAAAAGTGTTGAGTGAATGTGGAAATCTTGTCACACACACACACACACACACACACACTGCATTGCTAGCCTTTAATAAAGAAAAACGTTTTTTACTGGATACCCAAATGCTGGAAGTTCTTTAGCCACGGCTCAAAGTGTATTTCAGAGTCTTGACCTGAGACTGTAAGAATGAAACGAGACTGTACGATTCTATTAAAGTTTTATGGTCCCTGGATAAAGTGTAGGTTGAAAGATGTTTTATGGGTCAACGCGTCGAGTGTCCAGGAAGGCGGCGGTGCGGCCCTGGGTTCTAAGGTCGCGGCCTTTGTCCTGACCCTTGACTTGTCAGGCCAAAGGCTAGACCGTCATCATACCCGCCCTTCATGCTCAAGGGTTAAGGCGTCACCGTTCTACATATGAGGGATTTGTTATTCCCAGTAGTGTATACGAGTCCCACATAGTCCTCTGTCCAGCTGTACGTACCTCCAGGCGATGATCGGGCACCACGCTCGTAACTCATGAGGTACGGTGATGAGTTACAGAGGGGGGTGTCGCAACCAGGGCCAGCACCACGCCATAGTCGGAGACATATTGTCTCGCTCGATCTGTGTGTGTGTTTTCCGTGTTCGCTTGTGTCCCACACACACACCACCGGGACCACAGCGTTCCTGTCTTGCGTGGGGGTTCGATTCACTAACACCTGAGGATCCCTATTTGGGTTCTGAAGCGGGTTTGAACTTTATCTTTTTCTTTGTTGATTTATGGCAGACAAGGTTGCAATAAAGATATGTCTGCGGCCGTGATTATTCCTCCTTACGAACATGACACCCTCGCTCCCCATATGGAGCTCTTCCTTTATGTCATTTTCCTCCCCAGCAGCATCTCCCCCCCACCCCCCACCCCCCCATTCGTGTGTCCGTTATCCGTCCGTGACCTTAACTTTATTCGTGAGTGACACCGGGTCTCGTTATCTCGCTATTCTCGGTGACCGTGAGCGGTGATGGGCCGTCCTCCGGTGGCCCACTGGTGAGATGTGTTCACGAAGTATGTCAGGCGGGTTGAGAGGGCTATAGCCTGTGTGTCGACCCGGTGGCTGTGAGACCGTGTCAGACGCCGTGCCCCGTGTGTGTGTGTGTGTAGGGTCACCGCGTTGTATCCCTCACACTGTGCTGGGCGGTGTCCTCGCCAGGGGAGTACACAGCCTCGCCAGATTTAACAACTTCAGAAAATCCTGTAGGGATTCGAACCCAGCCATTATCTTAAGCCTCGTGAAACTAGTATGGCCTTGAATGGCTGGAAAAGGGATTTAGATCTTCCGTTCCTTATTGAAGAAAATATATCTAGATGACCTGATTGTAACTTAGGATACTACAGGACAATTTCTTTTTTCTTACGAAGACGGTGCGATTCTCGTGTCTGATGACCTGGCGTTGACCTGATCCTTAAAAAAAGGATCAGGTCAGATCTTACGTCATCGTCGAGCTCGGGGATCGTAATGGCGTGTTCAGGGATCGTACCGTCGCGCTGAAGGAATGTAGCTGAAGAATGTCAGCGTTTCAGGCAACGACTTTCTCTCAGGTTTTCGGAGAACCAGTAATTCGGGCGCTGAATCCGGTTTTGGGACCCTCCAGTGGTTCTCCAGCCTACACAGACCTCGAGTGAGTGGTTCTGCAGCCTTCACAGACCTGAAGAGGGGCTCTACAACCCCACACAGACCAGAAGAGAGTGGTTCTACAACCCCACACAGACCAAAAGAGTGGTCCTACAACGCACACAGACCAGAGGAGTGGTTCTGCAACTCACACTCACCTCAAGAGAGTGGTTCTACAACCTTCACAGACCTGAAAAGAGTGGTTCTACAACCCGCACAGACCACAAGAGAGTGGTTCTGTAACGCACAAACACCAGCGTAACACCTCTCCCGCTAGCCTCTGTGCTCTCACCCTACATGTACTCTTTTCCCCTCTCCCTCAGCATCACTCCCCTCCCCTGGTTCTCTTGCTCGCACAACTCACCCCCTCCCTCCCTCCCTCTCCCCACCCCTCTCTCTCTCTCTCTCCCCTAATCTTCTGCCTCCACTACCAGCCTCCCTCACCTCTCCCACCCCTGGTTCTCGTGCCTCCACTGCCCACCACCCCCTTCCCTTAATATCCTCCCCCCCCCTCTCCCCAGTAAATCTTCGCTACAATACCCCCTCCTGATCCCCCTCTACATTTTATGGCAAGTCAGGCGGGTGATCAGCTGCCCCCCTCCCCCCTCCCCCCCCCCCCCCCACCTCCCCTCCCCCGGCCACACCAGCCTCTGTCAGGTGCAATATATCAGCGAACCTTTACTGGCCCCGTCGCACTCGTGGCTGGGTCCATACGCCATGGTATGTACCTGGCATACATTACATACACGCGTGTGCTTTAAGTATGGTGTGGGAGACGTCTCTCACCCTCATTGGGTGGGTCTGGAATCAAACTACCGTGCTGTGCTTTAGCTGTTGAAGCCGCGACCCTCTGGTCTGTGCAGATTCCACATCGTGGCTTGTCTGGCAGACCAGTGTTAGCTCCTCGTATCTATTTAACCTAAGCCAGCTTTATTCTCTTCCAATTTCATTGGCTTACTCACCCGAGAGGTCCTCTGCACAGCTCTAAGGATGGAGGGAACCCTGATGGTCCTCCGCACAGCTCTGAGGAATGGAGGGGACCTCCGACAGTCCTCTGTACATGACCCCGATAGAAGAAGAACGGTTGAGGTGAAAAGAGAGAACTGCCTTTTAAGTAGGGTAGGTCATAATCGTAGGAAAATACTAAGAGTTCTAGAGCTTAGCGGTGTGGGGAAAGAGACAAACACCACAACGGCCCATCCTTCAGTTGCCGACGGCCGCTCAGTAATCATCTGATGCAGCAGCTTCTCGGATGTGACGTAGTCTAGCAAAATGCGGGGACACGCTAGCAGCCCGCTCTAGGGGGCAGAAGGCAAAGTAACATCTATACAAGAAGGAAGAAAGAACCAGCATTGCAGTGTAAGGCAAGTGGGTCAAGTTATGAGGTCAGACTGGGAGAGTTGATAAGTTTGATTCCTTTGGACTCAGTCATGTAAGTCTGCAGGAAACTAGATCCTACACAGATGTGAGGGCAGTTGTCCATGCAAGGACGAACCAGTCCTCTGCACAGTCGAAGCAGGTACTTAAGAATAGAATTTTCTTACATCAGAACAGTGATTACCAGTTTCTTAGAGGCAGACTTAAGTACATGTAGAATGTGGAGCTTCTAAGACAAAAATGTGACAATGGTATCGAGTACTTTTCATTCGTGGAGTGATGGGATTATAGAGCCATCAAAGGCGATGGGAAACTTGTCAGATGAGAAGCAGGAATAAACTATTTCAGAAACGTTAATCAGGTAACTTCTTCCCCATAATATCCAGGTAGTCGGGACGATCGATGCGTAGAAGGTGGTACGGGTCGGAAAAAGTGGAGACACGCGTTTGGCTGTTGCTTCCCACAGTTACTATGTTTAGACTGGCCACTCGAGGATTAGCTTTCCTAGAATAGCCAAGCTATGGAATTCTCTTCCTCCTTTAGTCTCTCTCTTCCTACGACCTCTCCCCGTTAAGAGTCACGCCTATAAACACCTGCGAAGCCCGATTGATTCCTGTTTTCTTTTTCTTCTGTATTTTTCTTTCACTCGCCTTCAATTAGAAAATGTCTTGTCCGTGCCACGTCACTCACTGTAAAGAAAAAAGACGAGACAGAACCCCAAGGGAGAGGTTGACCCAACAACAACTGGCGAGTTGGATCTGCCGGAGAGGAAGCTGGTCATGAGGAAGAGAAGGAGATGGGAAGGAAAGCTACAGAAGGGACGTTTGAGAATCAGACACTAGTACCACACTTTGCCTCAGGCTGTCGAGATATCATGAGTAGCAACGCTGAATTCGCCTGTCAGAGTAGGATGACTTGACAGTCAGTAAGTCAGATTTGGGTGGAATTCGCCGGGCGAAGGGGCCTCGCTGATGATCAGATAGCGATCAGTGAAGATGCTGAAGCAAATAGGAATCGAGAAGTCATTGAAAGACTTTGGAGCTGTGCAAGTCTCTACGCTGTGGACCTTCATGGTGTGGTAGACGAGAGCGTTGCTGACCCGTTACACATCTACGCGCCGCCCGGAATCGAGCGCATTGGCTCGAATCCATAGTCAACCCAGCTGTTCATCCTCCCCTATCCATAGTCAACCCAGCTGTTCATCCTCCCCTAGGAGATGGTCGGTAGGATGAGTGTCTGGCTCAGGCTAGGGTATATATTACATACCAACCAACCTTCCCTCGAGATAGGCTGTACCGATGCAGGCATCTAAGACGGAAAAGTTTTGTCTCATGGGATGGGGTGAAACGGACGGGCAAGCATGGGCGCACCTCAAGCAGAATATACAAAATCAGGAAACGAGAAGAGATGCCATCTGGCCCATGCGTCTGGCTGTGGTCCACGAAGAGTTGTGCACTGTGGACGATACGGAAAGAGACTACAGGGAGGGAGGGGCGAAGGACTTCCAGGAGGTGCTTCAGGAGGTGAGGGAACGTTAAAATCATTTATGGTTGAGTCAGTGAAGAAAATGAAACTGGTATGAGTTACTGTGGCATCATGAGAGAGAGAGAGAGAGAGAGAGGTGCGTATAGTACCGTCAGGACGGGAGAGTGAGGGGAAGATATTACGAGAGAAACTGTTGGAGATCATTTCTGCCAAGGTCCACCAAGACCCATCAACGGCAGTGGTTACGGCCCTCCTGGGGATGATGGGGTATTTCGACTTGCGAATTTCGCTTCCTGATTTCATGCAGGGATAAAACCTGAGTACAGGGAGATTTCCTTTCTCCTCAGAAATTTTGTGGTTGAACTGTTCGTTGGAAGAGTATACAGTCTGTGCTGGACGCTCAGCCGAGACGGAAACGTCATCCGAAGAGAGGCAGTAGTAATCTAGCCACGGACAAAATCATAAAATGATTTTCGCTCATTAGTCCAGTCAGCACTACTGGAGCGCCAGGATTGGAGTCAAGAGGGAACGGTCGGAGGAGGCGTGCTGAGGGGAGACAGCTTTTACAAGAGTGTGATCAGATGAACCAACCCGGAGGTCGATATTGTGAGGTTGAGAGTCCGAAGGATTAGAAGTGGTAAACGATCCATGGTGTTAGGAGAGTGGGCCGGCTGGCCTGGAATATGGACACAGTTGTTCTAATTTGCTCCAGGCCATTTGAGAAGGAATAACTTGGAAGCTCCAACACCCTACCATGTGTGTGGGAAGAATTCAACCCCTCCCATCGGTGTACCACGAAATATCTCAGTCGGAAGACCTCAGCTTTAGGCCTCGCGACGGGAATTATAAGACGTTCGAGGAATGTCACAGTGTAGAGTTAGGAGAGAGCAGTAGGCGAAGCGCGGGGAAGACAGGATCAGGTGGTAAACAGATCGTCAGCCAGATGAGGTCAGGTTACGAAAAGTCAGGGCTCCCATGACGTGCAACAGGTGTCTGAGTGTTCGAATAAACATAAACTCCTCCTGTGAATTTGGGTCGTGAGTGAAGGTAGAAATAGATGAAGAAGTGAAAATGACGAATGAAAACTTAATTAGACGGTTGAGTCCCCAAGAGAGCAAAACAGTAGGAGAGAGATGGCACAGATGGTGTTCAGTAGAAGAAAGATCATTATAAATACTGCAGATGTTGGTAGAATTATTAGAAAAAGTGTCATGTTTTATTGAAGAGGCGTGGGTCTTGGGAGGGGCCGGTACTTGCTACTGCCTGAACCAGTCCTTCTCGTTGGCAGCAGAGACAGGCGGGACTCAGGAGATTTATCACATGCCAATACGCTGGGACTAGGGCCCTAAACTTGCTGAACTCCTTTATGGTTGTATTGTGTTTTTTCGTGAAGACAGAGAAAAGGGAAAAGACAGAAATTAGAAAGGAAGAGATGTGTGGTGCATGGTGTGAAATACTGAATCCTGTTGCTTGCTTTGTAGTGAGAGAGGAACTACGACTAGCGTTCTTAATACGGAGTGTATAAGATGGTTTTGTGCAACACTTTTAACATTTCTAAGTCGAGATGGTAGTACTGTCCTGGGCGTGATCTCTCTCTCTCTCTCTCTCTCTCTCTCTCTCTCTCTCTCTCTCTCTTTATATATATATATATATATATATATATA
>JAYMFT010095309.1:0-13911 GCA_038088735.1 Panulirus argus | reverse complement strand
TATATATATATATATATATATATTGATAGATAGATATACAATTAGCTATGATATAGAACAAAAATCTTTGGTACTGACCATGTAAACAGTGCCCGTGGCAGTCGCCCACATCAACGGTGGTCTGGAGCGGTGTTCCCTTGTGCAGGGTGACGGGCCGGGGTTGGCGGAGGCAGGAGTGTGGCCGCGTCTGACACTGGCACTCCTCCGTCACTGTGACGCTCACCACGCCTTCCGTCGTCACCAGCCGCTCTACCCGTGACACGGTGGGTGTACAGGCCTCATCGTCAGGGCACGAGGGTTCCCCGTGGTACTGGCCAGAGTGCGTCGTGAACAGCTGGAAGCGCCAAGAGGAGACCAGGGTATGAAGTGAGGATGTCATGATCCCTTTTGTTAATGAGAGACTCCTGGTGACGCCAGCCGCCAGCTTCCCTTTTCTTCTACTGCTTTGAAGGGGACTACTGCATCTTTTTCTGTGGTGTTAAGGCCACAAACCGCCCGCCTCGCTTGGACCTCGGGGTCTGTGTATCTATGCCTAGGGGGGTCTGTGCATCTTATGCCTTGGGGTATGTTTATCTATGCCTATGTCTTTGTCTATGGCAGGAGTAAATAGAGACATGCAATCGAACCTGGTGTTGTGTAAAATCAGTTCTTGTAATCATTCACATTCCATGTACCTCTGTCTGTTATCAGTAACTCTTTTCTTATTTCCAGAGTCCACTGAAAGGATCAGGTGAGTACAAATAGTCGAGAAATTAGAAGTTAAAGATTATGAATCAGCTGGCGTCCACTGCAAAGCCCACGGTATGATAAGAGTAGGGGGAAGTGTACAATCTCTTGTAGAAGAGAGATCATGACTGACTTGTCTGTTGGTTCCTCCTTTCTGTATGCTTTTGTCTCACACGCACCCGCCCCCCCCTACAAACAGACTCGTAAAACTTTTTTGTTGTAAGAAGAAAACTTTAAGGTATCAAATATAAAACAGAAGTATTTCAAACAAAGTTTAGTACATTGTAGGGACATTTGGGATGAGGTTTCCCCAGCTAATGAATGCCTCCGATGTCTTATCTCACTCCTTCAACGCCCTCATTAGCCCCCAGGTCTGTTTGTTTAATTCTTCTGAAACAAATCACCTCGTCATAATCTATCGAGAGAGTTACGGTAGAAATACAACTTACTGAGGAACTACAACTTACATTTGAACTATAATTGGCAGTTTAACTAGAACTCACTGTGGAACTATAACTCATAGTAGAACTACAACTTACCGTGGAACTAAAACAGGTGAACTACAACTTAACAGTGGATCTACAACTTAGTAGTGGAACTACAACTGACTGCGAAAACCACAGCAAACAGTTGAACTACAAGTTACCGTGGAACTGCAATTTAGGAGACGAACTGCAATTTACTGTGGAACTTCAACTAACAGCAGAACTGCAAGTAACAGTTGAACTAAACTTCAACTAAGAGTTGAATTAAAAGTGACAGTGGAGCTACAACTAACGGCTGATCTACAACTGACAGTTGAACTACAACTGACAATGCAGCCACATCTAACAGTTGAACTGAAGTACAACTAACAGTTGAATTACAACTGAGTTTTTTATTTTTAGATGTTAGCCGAGACGGCACGGGCAACTGAAGCCCTAATCAAGGCCATCCCATGAAAGCTATATATATATACCCTAGGCTGAGCCAGGCACCCATTTTATCGACCAATCCCTAGGGGGTGGATGAACAGCTGGGTTGACTGTGGACAGACCGACTGCTGTAACCAGGATTCGAACCTATGTGCGTCATGGCCAGGAAAACCGCTACAGCACGGAACTACAACTAACAGTTGAACTGAATTACAACTGACAGCTGAACTACAACTAACAGTAGAACCACAACTTCCTCCCTTACCTGACACACAACAGATGATATCCCCGGCTGGACACCCAGCTATAATCCCTCAATAAACAGCTGATGTAAATTATGGCGTCTTTTGTCCTGAGACAGGTCTATGGGCCGAGCCCCTTGGCTCCCTGATGATTCCCATTGTCCCATACTCTGCCCTTCAAGCCAGTCTCAGCCATCATGGATATTTATAACCAGACAGTCAGCCAGCGACTCAACGACACACATACACACACACACACACACACACACATACACAAACACACACATAAAAAAGAGGCTTCGCCAACCATCCACAACTACTGTTGCAGACCAGCTTTCTACTCTTCTCCTACTGGGTCTTCTGCTTTCTACTGATAGTTTCTATGAAGCAAATTCCCGTCTGCCGGCGTGAGTAATACAGTTCTGCTCTTTTGTGGGAGCTCAAGTATCGAAACACGGGTTGATCTTCAGTCTACCACTTGGTTACGTGCAGAGACTGGTGGATTTCAGAAGATACAATAGTACACCAAAAAAAAGAAAAAAAATTGACGATTCCTTCTTTAACCTCGATCTGAACGGTGACTTTAACTTCGATCTGAAAGGTGATATATCTTCCCTCATCCCTCAATGGCTCCTCTTTCATAATCCCCCAAAAGGATATTGATTTATAATCCCTAATAAAAGTACCCTACATCAAAACCTCCCCCAAGAGGTCCTACTTCAGATCCCATTAGAGTTTTCTACTACAGATTTTCCTGTGTACCTCAACTTCTGGACCATCTTTACGACTTTCAAAGTGTAGTTTCTGCATCTTGACCATCCCTCTTTTTAGAATCTTTCAGTGACATTCGCCTCGTTGTTCTTTAAGATTACTCCTTTAAGAACCGCGATGACTAACATTCTTAGGATCTTCATCACAAAATCTTTCCCATGGTCATCGGTAACCACGCCATATTTTTTTCCATTCCTCAGGAACCTAAGCTAGCAGTAATCCTGGATCCAAATCAACTGCCCTTACAAAAATGCCAGTAATTGGTCTCTCGTGGTCTTTAACAACCGCTGATGTGATAATCCTAAAAGACCATTTGTGTTTCCAGAGAACCCCAGCAACCACTTCTTCGGAATCCCCAACAATTATAACGCTAGCATCATCAAGAATATCTCTTCGCTTTCCTCGATATCCACTGTAAAAGAAATCTGAAATGTCCAAAACGTGAAGCCACCTCAAATTTCGAGGCAGTACAGAATTCTATGTAACCACTACTTAAGTATTGCTTTAGAAGCTTTATAACGTCTTAACAAAACCAAATTAATGAAGCAATCGAAGCACAGAAACCACTGGCTCAACAACCTTTGGCTATGCCTCACCATGAAGGGCAGCCTCTGTATCTTCGTGAATCTCAAGACACAACTATGGGTGTGAGCATCTCGGGTCTTCAACAACTACGACCGCAGAAAGACCAACAGAGACCTCTTCACGAATCTTGAGACCTGATTCTCCAGAACCATTCAAACACTGGCACTTCAAGAAATTCATCATAACGTACCTTCAAGGGATTCACCTGAGGATTCATCTGACGCAGGCGTTCGAATTCGGCCCTTTTGAGCTGCTTCCTTTTGCTGCAGTGTCTTCGGCAGTGACCCACGTCAATAAGTATCTCCTCGCCCGTAGCATCTGTAAAAGTTATACATATGTTGAAGTTTTAAAAGTATTGGTCAAGTTAATGGTGCTGTCACTTTCCACAGAATCATTATTTCCAGTATCTTTCCATTTTCTTGAAGTGAAATTTACATTTTTTTTTTCTAAAATCTCTTGCATTTATGAAAGATAATGACGTAAAAACGAGATATTGTCTTTTCATCTACACTTTGATAACATTTATTACATCGGAGTGAAAGCCGTAGCTGAGTGTTCTATTCCTGTATACTATGATAAAGGTTAAGAGTTAAACGTTCGAAATACAGCTGTTGATGAAAATGGATCATGGATATGTACGATCATTTATCATTAGATTTTCTCCAACAGTTTTATGGAACAGTGTAAGATTGACTGAGACGTCCCGGCTTTTACTGAGAACAAGACTGAAATCTATATCCTACTGAGAACAAGACTGAAATCTATATCCTTGGGTAACCAAGACGTTTTGCTGTGATAATTTCTAAAGGAGAGAGAGAATTGCATTAATCATTTGCAAGGTCTCGACGTGTTCGGTAATCTGCTGCTGTTCGTCTTTTACTCACCAGAAGGTTTCGTTCCTACTGGGGTAAACAGTAAACTAGGTATTAGAAGTATGATTATATAATTCCATTCCAAACCAACAGGATTTGTATCATAAATTTATATTATCTAAACACGAATATTTTAGGTTTTGCTTATCTTAGATTTAGCAGTTTATCTTCCCTCTACGAGGCTATGGTAAGGACAAACACATTTGTTTTCACAAATGATGCAGTATTCTTAGCTCCTTCGGCTGAGGAAACACCCGTAGCGTAGCATGAATCACGTAGTCTTTAATGAACATTTACTGTTAGCCAAGAAAGTTTACTCTACTGTATTTGTCCACGGAATATTCTCAACTGTTAAGTTTGTACATTATTTGAAGAAAGATATAAAAGCAATGAGAACCGTATTCAAGAACCTTCCAACACCTGCAGGATTTAGTCGAGGGGCTGTGTCACCAGCATGTGGGGACTCACCCGCCTGCCTCTGATTAGTCCAAATATAGGTTCTTCATGTGACGTATCGAAAAAATTCCTATGCATACATATATCTTCAGAACTTCTAACCCACAAGAACAGTTGTAATAACAACACATCAGTGCAAGATAGCCATAACGAGAAAAGATATCTTGAGGTACCTGACAGTCCAATGTTCTTCATCTTTGGCTCCCGGAGGCAGCAGTCCGTGTCTTCTTGTAGCGAGAGGACCACATCCTGCATGTCCTCCAAGGATCCCTCTGATGACTCGTCCACCCGACAGATGCGAGCTAGAACGAAGAGCGAAGCGTAACGTGAATGACTGTTTCTCAAAGAGGGTTCGTGGTAGTTACAAGTAGTCGCGATAAGATGTTGTAGAAGCACATTTAATACGCGTTTGCACAGTTGATCGTACCCCTTGCAAGTGGAGGCGCCGCCGACAGCAGAAGCGAAGTCAGCACCAGCAAGGTTGCGAAAAGGGAAGAAGTAGCCATATCGAGCGGAGGAGGAGGAGGAGGAGGGTTTCCGACCGTTCCAGTCAACTCTCGGAGCTTATCACCAGTGCGTAAATAACGAGGCGTCCTGGAGAAGGCGCGCGTCGGCCCACGGGAGCAGCGCTACTGGAAGCCGGGTCCCGCTGCCGCTCCTAATAATTGAGGGAGGGAGCGGCTCAGAGGTAAGTGGGAGGTGCCACCCACTCTACCACCCACCACCTCCTGCCCACCCACTTGTCTCCTTAACGAAGCCCTTTGCCGTCCAGTCGTGCCCACTTCGACCCCAAGTAGCCCACCCCGTCTGGTTGACCCGCGTCGAGCGTAGGCACGCCCCACACCCATAAAAAATGAATGGGGACCCATCAGGGTTCATTCATTGTGGCGCGGAGGGGGCGTGGCAAGGTAGTCTGGCGGACATAAACAACGCGGCCGCGGCTGTGCCCTTATCACCAGCCACACGTGTCGCACCTGGTGGCAGTAAACTGGACCGCTGCACAATGGATTGGGCGAGATGCGGCGATAGCGAAACGCCTTTACTAGCTGAGCATCTCGTCCAGAGTCAACTGTTATCTCGGACTGACACACATTACCAAACCATCGGCGGTCCTGCAGCAGGTGTTCGCTCCGCCGCCACCTGCACCTTCACATGACTCACTCCAGTCTGTAGTGACATCATCTCTATTCGTGCTGTTTGCAAACATCTAACAACGGTGTCCCAGTACTTGCATCGCTACGCTTCAAAACTGTAACGGGACAAAGGCTAAAGATTTACTACGCTTTTTTTATGATGACTTAGATGACGCAGCTTCTCTTTAGCAGAGCATGTGATTCAAAGCCGCTGTGTGCGATGTGGATTGCTAAACATCTGGTTTGGATTAAGCTTTTAAGGAGCGTGGATGCTGTTCTTCTCTGTACGGTAGAAGCGCTGTTATAAACACCACTTAAGTGGGAAGAGTATTTAGATGCCTGGGCGTTATCGAACTCTGTATACAGCGGTACTGTATACTAATGAGCGTGGAAACAGGTTATAGAAAAGGTCCATGGAGTACTGAGGCTGTGTAAAGTGAAATACAAAAGAGTATTCATTATCTATGCAAAGAAAATCAAACAGCAACAGACCACTGGATCCTTTCGAGGCTGTGTGTGATAGTGGAAGATATCAGAACCTCACTGAATAGTGTGGTAAAGGTTTGGAGGCATACAGATAATTCAAAGAGAACAACCTGCAAATTGTCATTTTAACTATGGAGACGCAGATAATGAAAGTCTTGAAGCGAAGAGTTTATCAAACCAAATCTCAACCGTATCGGTAATACTGCTTTCAACCGCTCTAATTGGCAAATCGTTCCATATGTTAAGAATCATGTTAAAGAAATGTACTTCGTCTCCTTCGCGATAAATCGTTTGCTCACCAGTTTGTATCCATTGCTACGAGTAAATTCAAACGAATCAAGCCTTAGGTGACTTGATCCATCAAGATTGTCAAACCCCTTCATCGTTTTGAATACTTGTATTAGATTACCTATTAATCTTCTCTTGTCTATGTTAAATAGATTCAGTCGTTTAATCTGATTTCGTGCGATTCTTTTTCTGAGTCCAGAAATCGTCTTGGTTGCTCGAGATTTCGTACGATTCTTTTTCTGAGTCCAGAAATCATCTTGGTAGCTCGACGCTGTACTCTCTCCATTCTGTCTGTCTTTTTTTTTAGGTAGGGTGACCAAAACTGAACACAATTTTCAAGATGTGGACAAATCAATGAATATTAAAGAGTAAGGATGATTTCCTGGAATTAAATTCGAAGGCCGTACCTGTGAAATCAAGAATTTTGTTCGCTATTTTCACTGCTAAAGTGCACTTCTTACTTGATTTTAAGTCACCAAAGATTTTTACACCAAATACTTTTTCCTCAATTTACCTTTTGCAGTTCAACAGAATTCATATAGTAGTTTGCCTGTTCTTTTTAACTACCAATATGTAAAACATTGCACTTACCGATATCAAAATTCATTTGCCTCTTATGAGCCCAGTTCATCAGTTTGTCTATGTCAGTTTGAAACTGTAGACGTTCATGTTTATATGTAGATTTATTTCCCAGCTTTGTATCATCAGCAAATTTTGACATTTATAATGCAACCCATTATCAGTATCATTAATGTATATGAGAAAGAGAATCGGTCTCAAGACTGATCCCTGTAGCACTCCACTTCTTACGTCTAACCGTTCTGACTTGACCAAATTCTTATGCACTGAAGTACAATCCCATCAATGCCATGTTACTTAATTTTGCTAGTAACCTTTGATGCGAAACCTTATCGAAAGCTTTTTGAAAATCTAGACAGATATCAACTGCTTTACTTTCGTCATACTTTTTGATGATATCATAAAATTACATGAAACGGATTTGTTAGACATGAACGACTTCGTCGAAAACGCTGAGAATCGTTTATGAAGTGGTGGTCCTCTACAATTCTATCTCGCGTGATGGTTTCCATAGGTTGTCCATCTACAAACATTAAACTAATAGGGCGATGATATCCGGGCAGTGACTTATTACCTTTTTTGAATATCGGTGTTATGCTGGCAACCTTCCATTCACCTGGAACTCTTCCCATGGCAAATGACTGATTGAAATGGGCGGTCAAGGGCCTAACTATCTCTTTTTTCGCCTTTTTCATTGTTTTCGAATAAAACTTTTCAGGTTCTGCCGTTTTATATATTTAATTCTGTTTATTGCTGAAAGTATATCTTCGGCTTTTATGTCATTTTGTTGAAGAACGTTCTCTCTTATCATTGAAACTGGATTCAGGATACGGGTTGTGTCTACGATCGTAGAAACAGATACAAAGATGTCATATGATATTTTTGCTATGGCTTCGTTGTCTTGAACCAAGTCACCGTTTACCGTAATCAGTGGACCTATTGACTGGGTAATGACTCTCTTGCTTCTAACATAACCGCAAAACTCCTTAGGGTTTTTTATAATACTTTCAGCGATATACGCTTCATATGTGGTGTACATTTTATACTGTACAGAGGAATAAAGCAGTACTATGGAGCGTCGATCATTTCATACTGCCATAAATCACAACATCAAATAGAGAAGAGTGACGCTCTGTAGAATTCGTTTTCAGATGGCACTTGTGTCCGACAAGAACTACGGAAAAATGGTGCGGTGAGGATTTCGAACAACATTGACGAGGTAGTCAATCATCAGAATATTAAAGACATCTGCATCTGGCACTGAAAATGTAATATATATAAATTGTAATTCACTGGTGTCATGAAGTAATTTTTGTAGCTTTTAGTTGAAAGAAAACATACACATGTAAAATCGGGGTAGACAGTTCTTTCACGGGCTGGGACTTAGTACGGACTGACGACTTAAAGCCTTATTGAGTTACAACGTAAACTTGCAAAGGACGAAGAGAAATCTCAGCGTACCACATCGTAAAGTATGGTAGCGAGGCCGTCGGACTGAGAGATGTGGTCGTCGCAAACGCTGCATAATTCTAAATTGCAAACGTGGAAACCAGATTCACTAAAGACGCGGTATAATCACAGACATCGCATCTTTTTTTTTTGTTCCTCTCCAAATACACGAAGAGAAGTTGAATAGGACTTTTTTGGCGCTTCACTAGGTATTTTTCAGTTCCTGATCTCGATTTTTTCAGTTAAACGATCTTACTTCGAACTAAATTTGATATAAAGAGATCAGCTTGAGGGTCTTTATCAGTGATTGTTGCCTCTCTCCGTACATCAGGAAAACAGCGTTAATTATTAGATCAGTATCTTCGAGTCCTTTACTTATGTCTCCGAGCTTTATTGTGAGTAAGATCTTTCAAGTTAACAGAAAGCGCTGAAGTCCGTCGTAGACACCAGACTACCCTGAGGCACTGAGTGGAGGCAATGGGAAATACAGGATCTTCGACCAAGAGACTTTGAAATAATTTCTAACTAATCGGTAATGACAGGGTTAAAACAAAGACGGTAATTAATCAGGTAAAGAAAAAAAGTCTCCTAGACATAGTTTCTTTTGCAGATAACAAAACAACACAGGCATTTCAGGACTGGCCTAGAATACGTGAAATTAACACAAGATGCACACATCCTGAAAATCATCGTAGTCACCGAGAACACCCGCATCTGATACCCGAAAGTTAACGCCATTGTTAAAATCTTCTTTCCAATCAGTTCCTCAACCATCACCGACCAGCGTAAGATGCCGTAACAGCAGAGTCGAAAACCAGGATTCTGGATCCAGTTATGAATGCACTATGAACAATATTCCTCCTTACCCTTTACGTTCTGGAAAGACACGAGCCCAGTGCTTCTATCAACACATGGTCGATGATCCATCGTCTCAACCATTCTGCCAATATTGTCGTATGTACAAGGAGATTTGGACGTCTCGAGCAATACCTATAAGTGCGTCACATACCCATCCACACACACACACACACACACACACACACACACACACATAAAAAAGGGAGAGAAGGGGGCGGGGGAGGGTGAACCATACGAATCCACATTCTCTTTCATTTATATATTGACATATTGCTGACTGTTAGTTCGTGGAGAGGAAAGCGAATCATTTTTTTTTCTCTCTCTCTTTAGCGATTAGTAGCATAGCTTTTGTAAGGACAGAGCCTTCTTAAATTGCACTATGAACTTAGAATAAACAAGGACTCACTAAAAGAAATACTCTCAGTGTGTTTTTGAATATCTAAAAGCACGATTTATGATTAGGTTTAAAGAGGTACTGTACCTCCACCGAAGGCTTCTTTACTAACATAAACATCTCGGTCAGAATAACTTTCACTGAGTGTAACTTGGGACAACATTTGTCTTAGATGCGATGCCACAAGGAAGTGTGCTGAGCCCAACCCTATTTGTAATTACGATCAATGACATTTTGTCGTCAGACCCCATATTCAGAAATCCTGAATGCCCATCGTTTTCGTCATCTGGCTACTATGGCATTCGTCCGCTGATGCTTTATATCTGGTTATACAAATTCGATGAATACTTGACTGCGTCCAACATTGTTGGCCAACCAGACACTCTGGGATGAAGTTTGCCTGGGATGGAAGCGTCGTGGTTGTCTTCACTTGTAGACTAGGTCCCAAGTTTACTATTGTATTACTTTGGTAACCAAATTCCTCCTTCAAAATTCATTCAGACTTCTAGGAATGCGCCTTTACGGCAGACTTGATCGGGAGATTACATACTAATCTGTGAGTCTCCGATAGGTTCTGTTATCTCAGCCTCGGACGGACTCGGTAGTCTGTTACTATTTAGATTCCTTTGTATTCCTCTGTATATCAGAGAGTCGACAGACTATCCTTAGTATGTATGACCTAAAAAAGAAACTTAAAGGTTGCTTGCAGATTTTTGCTTCCGCAAGCGGAGTACGTAACTTTGAGGGGACATGAAATGATCCATAACTATGTATAATTCTGTAAGTTTGTCCTGGAACCTACTAGTATAGGACTCTCATGAGTGGAAGTTGAGACAAATGCTCCTGGCCTCCGTCATCGACCTTACCACATTACATTTACGTAAGGAATGAAGACGTGCTTTGGAAAGACTTTATGAACCACCCAGCTCAACGCCTGGTACCCCTGTATGAACACTTCACCAGTTACCGCCTCACGCCCTTGACCGTCCGGCTCCAACCGCCTCCCGTGGGAGCAAACGAACACTGACGAAGGAGAAGCTGCTGGAGCCCCTGACAAAGGTCAAACACCAACTGGCTGGCTCTCATTCGAAACGGACGAGTGTGCTGGAAGACAGGGGAGGACCACGAGCGATTAAGATGACAGATCGCCGAAGACTTTGATTGCTTACGTCTCTACATATAAGGTTACAAGATGGAGTCGTGGAAAGACAGGAGTACTGGCTGCGACCTCAGGTACCGACGACAAATCATATGAGAGAGAGAGAGAGAGAGAGAGAGAGAGAGAGAGAGAGAGAGAGAGTACGGTCAAGCTGCGACATTCACGGACTCCGTGTCTGCTTTCAGCTCTATCTTGCTCTGAATAACGAATTCTCGGACGAAAACCAGGCGCCATATCATCATTAAATTTTCTTCATATTCTAAGCCCATCGTCTTGACCTGGATGCTTGAGTTTTAGAATATATTCGGCAGCGAAGAGGCGAACCATCTTTCAAAGTCAAGTTGAAAAGGTACACTGGACTTCTTGGGAATTGCAGTCTCTCTCTCTCTCTCTCTCTCTCTCTCTCTCTCTCTCGCTCTCGCTCAAGAAGAAATCTTTGCATTATCTGTGGCAAAATCAGACGAATAACCTCAGAATAGACTACAGTTTTAAAACCAGGAAGAAAAATGAGACGACCGGAATACCATTAATAAAAGAACTAAAACAAACAAGAATCACAAGAGGTATGGTCACCTGCAACTCGCGCAGTAGCGACGCCATCCCCAAGACGTCAGTAAAGCAAACATCTCCCTTAACTACATCATGACCGATTATAAAACTGCAATCAACAATAAACTACAACTTAGCTGCCAAACTAAAGGGATAAAACTGATTTCATTCAACCTATTAGCAATCAAGACATTATGATAAAGCAATGTATTAACTTATTCAGAAAATGATGTGGTCAATATGATATGATTTATTCGTTTTTATTATTTAATAAACAAGTCTAAGAATGCAAGTTTTATATTTTCTTCTGCTGCTGTTCCTTCAGTACCGCAGAAAATATATAATGACTTTTTTTTATCATTCCTTATGGAACAGCACAAAGATGATCGACGGCTCAAATGATGTAAACTAATGGCGAGCGTAAATTAAACTCCCGTTTGTCACAAGAAAGTCAATCGAGGAAAGTGAATAACACGGTTGTGTCTGAGATCACGTCCTTTGCGTACACGCTTACGAACGGGCTTATGATGCGCGTTTCGTCCTCTGTCGAATAATTCTAGCAATCGTCGTGTTTACATCAAGTCTGGCACTCAGAACTCACTGTGATTCTGTGAGCCAAATGAGTGGAAATTACTCTTCTACTGGCGTTGCCCTAGGCTTTGTGAAATAGTCTCAAATGATCGTTTTGAGTGACGGGTCGGCGAGACGCTGCAGCTGTTGACCTGTGCGAGGGAGACGACCCGCGAACATACACGATTCAGTAAACCACAACAAAGCGAGAATTACTCACACCTGACTCCTGTGGTTTGAAGACTAGATGAAAACCTTACGTTTGTCATGCGGAAAGTGTCTGTGTTATGCTTACTTAACTAAGTTATTAAACTTTTTAAATTTACTAACCTGGCGTCACCAGGTATCTGTAAAGTCATACTTTTAAGAACAGTAGCATGTATTATTGCTCTTAATGAGTTATTTGAATTAATGTATATAATATTGTAATCTCAAGTCAGATATTTATTATTCAACTTGTTCTACAAGGACCACTTGGACGACTACCGATGTTTGTGGGCACTTCCTTACAGAGGTTCGAATCCTGGGCGAGGCATTCGGCCGACAAGTAATCCAGGTGTTCATATTCCCTCTTAGGGCTGGTCGATGAATGGCTACCTCGCTTAGGCTTGTGTGTATGTGTGTGTGTGTGTGTGTGTGTGTACATAAGATAAAAACACGGTACATTAATACAAGGATAAGAGATGGGGCAACACGAACGCAGAACTCTCAGTAGTACACACATATAATCACACACACACACACACCTCACCTAAAGAAGCACAAAGAACTAATAGAGAAGGTCCCGAGGAGGGCAACAAAGATGGCACCCTGAGGTAAAGGGGAAGGTTTAAGGGCTTGAATTGTCCACCAGAGGAGAGAGAAGATTGAGGGGTGACCTGATTTCAACTTTTTTGGGAAGCGGAAAGATAACGCAGACAGTGAAAAGTTCGGGAGAGATGTAGAGACACAACAACTATACGACGTAACAGAAAGATGAGACAGAAACTTGTAAAAAAAGACCTAAAAATGTGGGCTGGATTTTAAGAGTGAGTTGGGAGGCCGGTTGTTCAGTGCTTGTCGGGTTATTTCAATGTGATTGTGTCTTGTCTATGTTATGTTTATTAGGAGGTGGGGGGAGGGGGGGGATGTGCGAGTCGTGGGTAAGCTTTTCATCTCTATTTAGGGTTTGGTGGCAAGTTAGAGAGTTGTTTCGGTAGGAAGGGTCTAGGGTCTTGTTTACAATTTAACCCGTTAAGCGAGGTAGTGTCAAAAACAGACGAAGAAGGCCACATTCACTCACATCCATTCTCTAGCTGCCATGTATGAAACCACAGCTCCCTATCCACAACCAGGCCCTATAGACCTCTCCATGGTTTACCCCGGCCCCTTCACATGCCCTGGTTCAGTTCATTGACAGCACGTTGACCCCTGTATACCATATCGATCCAAATTATTCTACTCCGTGCACGTCTTTCACCCTCCAGCAGGTTCAGGCCCCATCACTCAAAATCTTTTTCATTCCATCCTTCCATCTCGTTTGGTCTCCCGCTTCTCCTTCTTGCCTCCACTTTTGATAAAATATATCCTCTTTGTCAACCTTTCCTCACTTATTTGTTCCATATGTCCAAATTATTTCAGTATACCCTTTTCGGTTCTCTCAATCACGCTCATTTTATTATCGCACCTCTTTTACCTTTTTTTAACTTGATTAACCTTAGTCAAACTACCTCACACCCACAGCACCCACCTCACGCCACATGCTTTCCTTAAACATTTCATTTCCAACACATCCAACCTCCTCCATACAACTCTATCTATAGACCATGCCTCGCAACCATATAATATTGTTGGAACTACTATTCCTTCAAACATACCCATTTTTGCTCTCCAAGATAATG
>JAYMFT010095298.1:0-13912 GCA_038088735.1 Panulirus argus | reverse complement strand
GGGCACACAAGCAGCCAGCTCTCGGGAGCAAAAGCCAAAGTAATACCGATAGAAAAGGGAAAGTGAACCAACATTGCTGCAAAGGGTAAGGGGGTCAAGTCTGGAAGTTAGCCTGGGACAGTTTATAAGTCGGGCCGCTGTTTGTTTTTCGCGTTTCTTAATTTTGTTTTTCAATTAGGGTCCGGCCTTGATGTGGACTTTTGTTTGTGACTGGAGCCTTCTGCATAAAAAGATAAAATTCTGTCGTCACTCATTCTCTCCGTACGTCAAAACTTCATGTATTTCAGCACACCTTCAGCTCTCGTGGAAACTCCTCTTACGAGTAACTATCAAACCTCTCTCATGTCCAATCATTTTTTTATTTGATCAACCCTTCTCACACCTAATATTGTCCTCAATCATTTCATTTCCAAAACATTCACCCTCATCTTTACTTTTCTGCCGAAGGCTCAAGCCTTTAATTCTTCCAGCGCCGATGGGACAGCTGTTCCATCGATCATACCCATCTTTGCCCATAAAGACAGTGACTTCTCTTTCCATACATTCTTCAGTGCGCCCAGGGCGTTTGTCGCCTCACCCACCCTCTGGCTTCTCTCGGCTCCCATGGTTCTATTTGCTGCCAGATCTACTCCCAGGTATCTAGAACACTCCACTTCCTTTAAGTTTTCTCCAATCATACTCCATATAACCTGTATTCACTGCTAAATCTGATAACCTTGCTTTTATTCAAATTTACCCTCAACTTTATCCCCCAAACTCGGTCAACAACAACTGCATTCTGTCACACCAGCTCCATGTCACCAGCGAATCAACTGACTCGCCTCCCACACCCTCTTCCCACCCTCAACAGATTGCATATCTGCTCCCCTTTTCAGACCCTTGCATTCAACTCCCTCACCGCTCCATTCATTAACAAATTGAACAGCCAAGGTAAGATTACACCTGGCACAGACCCGCCTCACCAAGAACCACACCCTGCTCTTCCTACTAGCACACAGGGACAGAAAAAGAGGGCAAATGAGAGTTAGGGTGAACATCAGCAAATTTCAGAGAGAATAGATGTTTTGGAAGGAGGTTGATAGTGTAAAAAACAAGAGGACAGACAAATGGGAACATCGTTAAAGGGGGCTTATGGGAAGTGGTAACAGGCAGAGATACGGTAAGAGATGGAGTTTGTACTCTGAAGCTCTGTTGATTGTGTTTGATGATACGTTAGCAGATGTAGGGTGTTTAGTTTGGGGAGCTGTGCGATGTGAGAATCACGGCCAGTGAAGAGAAGAGGAGCGAAAGCCATGCTTAAGATTAAACGTGGCAAAGAAGGCTGGAATGGACGGTTTTACAGTTGAATTTCTTAAGAAAGGGGATATTGTTGATTGGTTAATTAGGTTTTTTCAGTACGTGTATGAATCATGGTGTGGTATTTAAGAATTGGCGGAATGCATGTATAATTCAATTGTATAAAGGCAAAGGGGACAAGGAGACTTCGATTGAGAGTTACAACTTTGTTGAGTGTGCTAGGTAAGTTGTGCGGAAGAGTGGTGATTTGAGCGGTTGGTGGCATGCACAGAGCATCAAATTAAGGAGGAACAATGTGGCGTCAGGATCGGTAAAGGTTGAGAGGATCAGGTGTTTGCTTTGAAGAATGTGTGAGATAGAGAAACAGAGGTTTTTGTATGTGGCATTTATGAATCTGGAGAAAGCATATGATAGAGTAAACAGAGATGCTGTGTGGAAGGTGTTACGAATATATGGTATGGGACGAGAGGTATTAGAAAGAGGGATTTTAGAAGAGTAAGGCATGTGTGCAAGCCGGTGGAGAGGAGGATGAGTGGTTCCAGGTGAAGGCGGGTCTGCGGAAGGGGTGTGTGATGCCATCATGGCTGTTTGATTTGTTGAGGGAGACAAATGGAAGTTCATTAGAAAGAGCGGCATGTATTCAGTCTGTAGGGGATGAGGGGGCCTGAGAAGTAAGTTGTTTGCTGATGAAACAGCACAGGAGGCAGTTTCGAGTGAGAAACTGCCGAAGTTGGTATCTGAGTTTGGGAGTGTGTGTAAAAGGAGAAAGTTAAGATCAAGTTTGAATAAAAGGAAGGTTATTAGATTTAACAGTGTAGAGAGGCTGGATAGTTGGGGTGTGAGTTCGAATGAAGAAAACCTGTGGTAAGTGAAGTATTTCAGGCACCTGGGAGTGGACATTGAAACCATGGAAGCGGAGGGTGGATGAGGGGGCGAAGGTTCTGTGAGCAGTGTGGAATTATGAGACCACTCAACATTATGAAAGTCCTGCACATTGATGAAGGAGATTATTGTTCGTATTGATGGTGAAGCATTATTTTCAAAAGCCCATCTTGCGTACAGTGTTCGCTTACGGCTTCCTAAATGGCAACAGCAATAATGTTCACCAGTTTCCTAACACACTCAAATGACACGAGGAGCCCTTTTGTCACATACTTAGGAGGGAAATAGTGATGAGGTTTGGTAAAAGTCCTTGCAGGAGGCAGAAGCCGAGGTCATGTCGCTGCTGCTGGAGACAGTGCCAGAGTCTTCTCAATATCTGGAAAGTTGTTGGCAACTTGATATCCGTAGCTGAAGCATTGTGTTTCATGGCGGCAGTGTATAACATAATTAGAGTCCAGCTGATCTTGCTTTTGACATTCCTTGATTTGTCCAATGCCCAAAGATCACTCATGCATCTGGATGAGTGTAGGCGACCAATAATTATATGAGTAATGCAGCCGGATAAGGAACTCAACGAACCATGACTGAGGGGAAGAAGGGCTCTTTAGCAAGGCAGGAAGTACATCATGCAGTGGTAACTGGTTGGGCCTGCTTCAAGGGCTTTTGTGTAGGTATATCAACTCGGTAAGCTATTAAATCTTTGTAAATTAATTCACCCTCCACAGCTGAGTTTTACTGAAAAGAATATCAAAACGTAATTCAATAGAGTTTTTTTTTAGACTTATTTCACAGGGAAAACGAAGGAAAACTGATTTTACCCAAACACTGTTCTGATTGATCATCAAGAAAAGTTACTACGACTGAAGTGTTTTTAGTTGGATTTTCGATATATCTCCATTGGTTAGAATAGGCTTCCTTAGGGAGTATCAGGTCTTGGGCTTAGGCTGTCCTTGCTTCTTCTTCTTCTTGTTGTTGCTAGGTATATTCTATATTTGTGTAATATCATGTTATGTTATGTCTTGCTCAGGAGAGTCAGGTGAGAAGATAATGGGAGACTGTGAGGAAGTGCAGGGCAAGCGGGTGTCGGGGAGGTTGGCTACACTAACTCACGGGACTGTTACCGCAAGACGTCTTCATAACGCTGTGCAACGCTTCAGGTAAGGCCATGTTAAGTGCCTCCGCAATATTATACATTTCAGGTAAGGCCTCGCCACTCACCTACATTTTTGCGGGATCCATACTCTTGTACAAGTGCACACATATATTTTGTACAAGTGGGGGGAAGGGGGAGTTGAGTGTGAAGGGGCCCCTGAGTGAAATATATGTTGTAAATATCATCTTACCATGACAACTCAAGGATTTGAATACCAACGTGAGTAGCAATTTAGGAAAATCCATGTTGAATGCCCTTAAGTGCTGCCAAATTCAGCAAACCAAAATTTGGTAAATTGCTTATGTAAGGAATACCCAACCAGGTAAAAATTAGAGTAACTGCGAGTAAACATGTTTTTATGCAAGAAATACTTTAGTACCGTGTTATAGTGAAAAAAAGGCAACCTGCCACTGTTATATCAGCGAGCCAATGCAAACTTGTTCTTCCTGGATACACTTTAGAGCCGTTATTTTGAATGTTATTAATAGATAGTTGGAGAATAATTAAGGACTGTGATAAGGATTATACCAGTCAAATATGAGCCGTAAACTTGGTCAAGAATGATTAAACCATCCCAGTAAGTAGAGCCTGTTGCTGAAGAATGTCCTGAACAAGAATGTGTAATGAGGGAATTTTGCAGATTAGTGTTGGCAGGCCTGCGGCGTGTTGGCGGGTTGGTAGCCTTCGGGCACGCGCATGGCGACTGTAACAACACCAGCTCCATTACGTGTGGTGGAAATTTGTTTTTGCTGTTATATAAGTAGGAATCAGAATGTTGGCACTCGGCGTCGTTTGAGGAACGCTTGCTGTGGGTGGACGCACAACACCAAGAATTGTACAGATGGTTTTGTACTGTTACGTTGTCAGGGACGTATACTGAAGGGTGAAGGGATCCAGTAGGGAGAAGAAATGCCCCAAGTGAGATCTACCTGGTTCTGTGAAGTGGCATAGAATATGAAACGCCGTAAACTAGACTGCCCGGATTATGGTGTTGAGCTGAGGACAACGCGGTTACCAGGATTTTTTTTTTTTTTTTTTTTTTTCAAGTACTCGGGCTGGAATTCAAAAGTGAATTACAGTAGATTGATGAGTCATATAGATATGTTGTGGAGTTAATGTTGAAGTAGGATTTGAAGTATGACAAAGTTGTGCTAGTGTAAAGGTTTAATATTTAGAGAAGTTTATGGATAGAGGCAATTAGACTAAAACTGTGTGAACTAATAAACTGACTGGCACTGGCATAGTAATGTTTGGCCACTATGACCTAAGTTTGTTGTGATTTAGAATTACTAAAGTTATCGGATATTGTGTTAAAAGTGAACACTCTGGATGTAAACAATCTTGAACTGGAAACCTTTTATGTAATGTGAATTAAGTTTCATTTTGTTTTGAAAGTAACTTGACCTGTGTGTTATTGTTTTGTATTTAGCAGAAATTATTCTTGTAATATTTCTTTTGTAAATAACTAAGTAGATTTTTGTTGTGTTTCAGTGATCTATGTAGGAATTTATTTGAACTTTGAATTTACTGTGTTACTGAGGTGAGGCGAGCCTGTGTACTCTGCTTTTGGTGTTATTTTTGTTTGAGGGCTGTTAATCCTAATATCAGTACAAGGGAATGAGAGCTGTGTGGCTCTTACACAGGTTAGAGAGGTAATGGAGTAACAAAAGACTATTCATCTGAGACCACAAGACTGATAAAATCAAACAAGACTGATAAAGTCAATGGAAATAATGAAAAAAACAGGATAAGTGGTTGTAGGGAATCAAAAAAGACCATGAAGGGTCTCATCAGATGAAAGAGAAACTCTGGGTTAAAGATTATAGTCAGTCACTAGCATAACAGTTTTGTAACTGTTGAGGGGATTCAAGAGGCGCAATTAGAAAGAAGTGTGTAGAATGATTAATGAGCAATAAAGGTTAGAAGGGTCGGTACTTAATGTTTTCAAATCCTGTTGATGAAGAGGACATGCCCCTAATACAGGACAGAAACTAATATATTAGAGGAAGGAAGAGTAGGTTCAGTTTTGCGGGCAAGTCAACAGACTCGGAGCACGATTGGTGCATTGGGACACCCACCAGGGTACGATGGAAAAAAATACACATGAAACTGAGTGAAGCTGTAGAAAGAATATCCTGATGGAATTCCACCATATGTGCTGAAGATGTGTTCATATACGATTAATACACCGCAGTGCTGTTCATGATGCCATTGGAGAAAGGCAAAGTGCCAAGTGAGTGGAAAAGGGCATATTTTAATACCTCTTCTTTAGAAAGGAGACCAGGAAGAGGCATTAAACTACAGATTGCTTTATCAGACTATTGTGGTCTGTAAGTTACTGGAAAAGATAATAAGAGAGCAAATGGATGACTCAGTGCAAAGATGTTACTGAAGTGAGAAAACGCACAGTTATAGGGAAAGTTGGATCATCAGTCAGGGATAAAGGGGAGAATCCTTCAAAGGATAGTAAATTATCTTAGTGGAAGTGATTAAAAATGCATGTCAGAGGAGCCTTAAGAACATAGACGAGAATATGAAAAATTCGTACATATCTTAGGAATGTAGTTTAGAGATGAATAGATGTATTGTGGGTTAGTTTCAAAATTGAGATGGAAGTATGGTTGTTTAGTGCTATTCAAGTCATTTTGCTGTTTATATGATTTGTAATATGTTTATTTATGGTGGGAGATCTGTGATTATCGGATGTTGACGAGTTAAGTAGAAATGAGCAGTTTATTTCGATATGGGTGTTGCTGGTTAGTTATGGAGTGGTTTAGGTGGGAATGAGTCTAGTGCTGCTGCAAACAAGTGAGTATCTAGAATATTAAGGTGGGACTTCATTTCAGGGGCTCTTTATTACATTGTGTAGATGGTGAGTGTTTGTGTTTGCTAGACAGGCAGTGATTGCTCTATTCTGTGTGGTCTGCAGCTTTGTTTTATTCTCCTTTGGCACGGTGGATGACCAGGCAAATGAGGCATAGTTTAAGATGGAATTGACGACGTATTGTATGAAGAGGGTAATGAAATTTTCTTTTCTTTTTTGTGTACAAATCTGGTACCAATTATTGTTCAGAGGGCATTAAATTTGTTTGTTACTTTTGTGATGGTGTTTGTGGTGTGGGTATTGAACGTCGTGTGTCACTGTCATGTTTCCCAGGGATAGTGTGAGTGTGCATAGCTGGTGGTGTGTGTGGTGGGTGTTCCTGGTGGCCGCCTTCGCATCCAGACTTCACTACATTACTGTGCCCTACAAAGTTGTGTAAGTATACCCATGCCGTGCAAAGTTATGTAAATACAGTACACCCATGCTCTCTAAGTTTGCACACTTTCACCCATGCCCAACAAGTCTCTTTAAGTAAACCCATGTCCCATAAGGCCCTGTAAGTACGCCTATTCCATACAGGGCCGTGTAAGTATACCCACGCCTTACAAGGCCCACTACACATGCCCATGCTTTACAAAGTCTTGTAAGTATGCTCATGGTTGTGTAAGAACACCCATGTCTCAAGTTCTTCTAAGTATATTCATGCCCTGCATGGTTGTGTAAGTACACTCATGCTGTACAAGGTCCTGTAAGCTCACCCATGCCCTACCAGGTTGGTACACCTATGCCTATAAAAGCCTGTATGCACACTCATGCACTTTTAGGTTGTGTAAGTACACCTGTCCCCTACAAGGCCCTGTAAGGATACCCTTGTCTTACAAGGGTGTGTAAGTACACCCATGCTTACATGGCCCTGTAAGCACACCCATACGATACAAGGTTATGTATGTACATCCATGCCCTATAGGGCCCTGTAAGAATACCCATGTCTTACTAGGTCCTGTAAATCCATCCATGCACTAGAACAATGGTTCCCAAACTGGGGTTCATGGATCCCAAGAGAGTACGTGGTATTAATTTTGAGAAGGAAATGTTGATTGCCATTGGTCTTTTTTTAAAGAGAACATTGTCCCATGTAAGGTTTGCTCTGAGCTGCATTATTTGGTAAGAATTAAGAGTATAGAAATAAAAGATACAAACAAATCTATTCTGATAAGAAAATAAGAGTCAGCACTGACAGTGGGTACATAATGCCTAACACTGAAGAAAAGATGAGGAACCACTGCCCTGGACGGTCCTGTAAGTATGGCCATATCCTACAAGGTCCTGTAAACACAACTATACCCTACTAGGCACTGATGGTATGCCCATGCCCTCCAAGGACCTGTTAGTAAACCTATCCCTTACAAGGTCCTGTAAGCATTCCCATACTCTACAAGGTTGTGTAAGTATGCCCATGTCCTACAAGATCCTGTAAGTATGCCTGTGCCTACAAGGCCCTGTGAGCACACCTATGCCTTACGAAGTCCCATAAGCACACCCATGCCCTGCGAAGTTGTTTAAATGAATGTACCTTACAAGGCCCTGTAAGTACTCCTATGCCCTGCAAGGTGTATTATACTCATCTATACCTTGATAAGTTGTTAAAGTATATTAATGCCCTATAAAGCCTTTTAAGTACAACCATACCTAACTAGGCTCTTTAAGTACACCCATGCCCTACAAGGTCCTGTAAGTACATCCATTTCCTACGAGGTCTTTTAATTATGTCCATGCCCAACAAGTTTCTGTAAGTCCACCTATGCCTTTCAAGGATGTGTAGAATCAATGTTGGTACACCCATTCCCCACAAGACCTTGTTAGTATACTCATACCATGCAAGGTCCTGTAGGACACCCATGCCCTACAAGGTCTTGTAAGTGCACCTCCAAATCCTACAAGGTTCTCTAATTACATCCAAGCCTTACTAAGTTCACCCTTGTCCTACAAGACACTGTATGTACTTCTTCCTACACAAGGTCTTATAAGTACACCTATACTTTACCCAATTCTGATAGTACACTTATGCTGTACAAGTTCATTTAAGTGTAACCATGTCTTGCAAGATCGGTTAAGTAAGTGCACCCATGGCCTACAGGGTTTTGTGAGTACATTAATATCATACAAGATTCTGGAAGTACACTCATACTCTGCAAAGTCAAGTAATTACAGTCATAACTTGCAAGGTTGTGTAAATGCACCCATGCACTTCACAGTTGTGTTTGTGCGTACAACTATCATTTGATTTGATATAGATATTCCACACCATTTAGATATTGTGATTAACCATTACTCATTACTTGCAGGTATTTCCATGTATTTGTATCATGTAAACATATTCACTTGTTCCATTTGTGTAAGTATTCCTTGCTGCCTGTTTCATTATCTATATCTCCCTTCACCTTTCATGCATGTACGCTGAAGTCTATGTCAATGGGGCCCTGTTTACTTGGGGTCCCAGTGACAGTTCTAGTTTATATACAGCCTCCTACATAATGATAGTGAATTATGCAGTTTCTTTATTGTAATGACAGTTATTGAAGTTAGTGTGTGCTTAACACATTATGACTTATGTACAGTCTTAAAAAAGATGGTGCCAGTCCTAAGTGTATGAATAGACTCTTACATTGTTAATGGAAAATACAGATTTTTTTTATGTACAAATAGTATAAGTTCAGTGTAACTAGTATCTTATTTTACTAAGAATCTAATGTGTATATAAAGTCTCCTTTGTAAAGCTAAAGACAGTTCTGGAGTCTCTGCTTACTTTATTATTTTAGAAAATATTCTAGAATGGACCAGATAACCTTATTAGCAGAATAACAGTAAATGTTTTCAGTCATGTAAGATATGAATGGATTAGATTGTTTATCTGTAAAAGTTTATATTTTGGAGGTGCAAATTGATGTCATTAGTTGATGAAGCTAACTGGAATAGGTGTCTGATAACACAAACAGATAAGCCTAAAACTTCTTATACAGTACAGATAGACTTTTATAAGCCTTTTTATTCACCAGTAGCTTAGTACACAGCCACAGTGGAAATAGTCATGGCTGCACAATGTTAACCAGGCTGAAACCTCCTGGTCATTTTAGAGACCTTATTTTATATGGTAATATTATGTGACAATGATCTAGTATTGCTTCCCTGTAATGTAGTGTGATATCAGGATAAGTCACTGTAACTTAGTACACCATGTCACCAGATATGAGGTCAACAGAGCAAGCAGGTCATTATAGCAAACATTATCTTGATGGCAACTGTGACCTCAGAGTAAACAAGCAGAACTTTTTTTTTCTTACCTAGTATAACCTCACTGTGACCCAATATATCCTTATTATAACAGTATGACCTGCACTGATTTGAGTAATTTGATATGACCTCAACATCACTGTAACTCAGAGTGGTCCAGTAAAGACATATTGGTGCATTATGACCCCACAGTTAACACTCACATTGATTCAGTTTGATTCAGTATGACCTCACAGTAAAGACACACTGGTCCAGTATAACCTCACATTTAAGAGTTACATTTGTCCAGTATGACTTCACAATTAAGACTCACATTGGTCCAATATGAACTTGCAGTTGACTCATATTGGTCCAGGATGACCTCACAGTATCTTGGTAGGAACTCAAAAGTGACCTAGGATGGCTGCAGTAATGTACACCCCTTTTTTTTTTATATACTAACCTGGCATGTGTAGATTAAACATGCTTTATTGGGCTGTCTTGGATGAAACAAGAAATGGAGTATAAGAAAAAGAATTGAGAAATTAATTAGAGCTCCATATATGTTTGTAAACCTGACCTTACAGGTGGAAAAGTTATTGGAAGGAGGGAAGACAAAAGAAGAATGAGCATTCCACGATTTTGCTTTACAAGGAGAGGAATCATAAGTCTATCCTTGTGTGACTTGTCTCCATGCTGAAACTTTGGGTATCAGCAACCAGTCACATACCATGGATCCAAGTCCTTGTGGCTGAGACACACATACAGCTCATGAAAATGTGGAATTATAACCTAAGCAATAGAGTAGTATAACCAACATCATATGAACATCACAGAGACCTACTTTGATTTGAGTGGTCTGTTACAACCTCATAATAATGTATAAGAATATTACTTTTTATTTCAAATGGTAAAGGTTAAGAGCTGCTTGCACTTCTTGGTAGGTGGGATGAGGCTCACTTTGGCAAGATGGTTGGATGGTACATCAATCGAACATTCTTCACAGACGTTCACCCTCCAGGGGGCAAGGTGGGTCTTATCTTCCTCAGTTTATGTTTGTGCAAGTGTGTGTTTGATACCTACTCATGATTATCTGTTTGTGCTATACAGATAGGGAGCTTTACACTTCTGGGACCCCATTTTTAAGACATTTTTAGTATCAAACAATACTCCAAAAAATGCTGCTTGCATTTACAATTTCCCATCTTAGCCTTTCTCTATGTCCAAACTCTCTTACTGTGAAGGTATTTCCTTAACCTTAAAACTTATTTGCCTGTTATGACCCCTCATTAATGTAGCATCCATAATTTTGTAGAATTACTCAACATTTATGTCTATTTAGAAACTTTTACATTGTTGTTATATCTTCCCTCTTCCATCCCCCTTTCAACATTGGTAATCACATGGCTGTAATCTATTCTATATAGCTTAATAACTTTCAGATGGTACAGTCTTTGTATGCTGCAACTAGACCTTCTCCAGTACATCACAGTGTCCTCTGAAAAGGGGTAACCAAACTAGTTATATATACTCTAGTGTAGGTCTGCAGAAGTTAGTATTTGAGTTTGTAAAAGTGTTTAAAAGGAGGAAGTTGAGAGTAAACCTATCTATCTATCTAACTGTTTATATCTCTGACACCTGTTCCCTTAGGGAAATCACATGAAGGGGATGGCCATGACGAAAGTCTTCACTTATAGCTATCCTTATAAGCCTCCCTTGCATACACTATTCCACACATTCTTCCACCATTTCTCTCCCTCCTGTACTCTTCCACTTTACTTTCCCAAGTCACAGGTGGTCTTCTCCTCACACCAGTCCCTTTAATTGTACTATCATACAATGCCCTTGTAAACTCCCCTTCTTACATTCTTTCCATGTGCCCAAACCACCTCAAAGTATTATGTTTCGCCCACTCTGCCACTCCACATCCCATTTCCTTTGCATTCCCTACTATACCACATCTCTCACACACACCCTTATTTTTTTCTTCATTCCATCTAGCATACCATATACTCCTCTCAAGTAGCTCATTTCCACAGCCTGGATTCTTGACCTCATTGACTTATTCCTTTTCTATGCTTCAGGAGCATAGATAAGGGTTAGAGGGACTATGCTATTCTTTGATCCTTTCTTCACTTCCACACTCACACCTCTTCCCTTCATTTAGGAACCCAATGACTCTTCTACTCAGTACTGCACTCTCCCTTATCTAAACTAACCTAATCCACATCAGTCTAAAGCTCACTTTCTTCACTCTCACACATTACCACATCTCATGCTTCAGAAAGTGCTAGCCCTTCCCAAGTTCTTGCCCTCATACTAACCTCTGACTTTACTACTAGGACATTTCCAAAGCATTAATCTCCTTTCTCCTTGAGCTTTGTTTGACGTACAGCTATAACATTCAGGTTCCTTTCCTCAAGCATACTACCTACTTCTCTCCTCTACTCATCTTGATTACATCCAAAGACTTTCAGACACCCCAGAATGGGCCTTTGAAGAGGATTAGAATTTCTTGCTTGATTCATTTTTATGTTCCAACTTTTAGAAATTGAAAAACAAGTAGGGGAGATTGTTCAGCCCCTGCTCCTGTGCCTCTTAGTTGCCTTGTATGACATGTAGGGAATACATGGGAAGTATTCTTTCTCTCCAGTCCCCTGCTGGATAATATTCTTTTCAAAGTCTACTTTCACTCAGAGCATTTATATACCTATTTGTCATTACCCGTTTGTACCATACAGGAAGGAAGTTTTACGCATATAATACCGTATCTCTTGAACATTTTCTTCTATCACATAAATTTTTTAACTTGTGTATGCTTTCAGCATTCATAGTTTTCTCTCTAACTTCATTCCAGTCATCTGCAGCTCATATACTATAAAAGTACTTCATTACATCTTTTCTAAAAAGCTTGCAGCTTATTGTTATGTTATGGCCTTTGGTTGCTCTTTTCCTGCATCTTTCAAAGAACTGTAAACTGTAGATGTCAAACTGGTATAAGAACTTAAAGGTTGTATTCAAGTCTCCCTGTACTCTTCTCTCTTCCAGAGTGAACAAATTAATGGCCTTTAACTTCTCACTGTAACTCATCTGTTTTAAATCCAGTACCTTCTTTGTTGCCCTCTTTGGACCTTCCCTGTTTGATCTTTGTGCTTCTTTAAGTGTGGTGACCATACTAAATAGGCATATTCTAGTTTTGGCCAGACATATGATGTGAACAGCTTAGTAAATATTTCTCTATCCATATGCAGTACTTTAATGCAGTTCTGAAATTTACCTGCAGCCAACTTGTCTCCTTTACAATTCTCCTAAAGTGGGACTCTGGTTACAGGTTAGGTACAGTGTTGACTCCAAAGTCCCTTTCACACACCATATTCTGCAGCTCATTCCCTACTAGATAGTATTCATACAGAGGCCTTCTTTCACTTTGCCTTTATAGTATTCATACAGAGGCCTTCTTTCACTTTGCCTTTTCCTCATTACTTTTCATTTACTTGGGTTCAGTTTCATTAATTATATTTCAAACCTTCTCTAGAGTTTGTCTAAGTCCTATTGCAAAGTGATGCAATCCTCCTTATTTTTTTACTTCCCTCATGCCCTTAACATCATCTACAAACATATTGAGGTAGGAGTCCAACTTTCCCTCCAGATTATTTACATAGATTAAGAAAAGCAATGATCCCATGAATAAACTCTGTGGCATTCAACTGGTGACCTGAGCCTGTTTCAGGAAAGCTTCCCTGACTTGAGTCCTTTGTGCCCTACCCCAAAGATAGTCTGTCTATTGAAGGAGTAGTCCCTTGATTCATGCTTGATCTAACTTCTTTACCAACTTTTTATATGGTGTAGAGTCGAATGTTTTCTGGCAGTCCAGTGACAGATAATTCACCCAGCCATCTGCATTGTCTAAAATGGAGGTAACACCCTCATCGAAATCCCAGAAATTCATTACACATGAACATCTTTACCAGAATACGTGCTGTCTCCCACTTAGGTTATTTCTTTATCTTGGCTCTTGGTGCTACTGCTGGGCAGGCCTCCAGAAATATCTGTGTTTTTAGTTATGCTTGTAAAATGAAGAACATGCTGTTGATATTTCTTTAGAAACTATTCCAATATTTCCTTCAGTTTGTCAATGGTACTTGTATGACAGATACCAGTAACAAGGCTATTAATGTCAGCATCATCACAGATGTCCTCTCCCATGTGACATAAACTACTTACCTTAGGCACCTGGAAAGCAATATCACTTTCAGTGCAAGGGCTCTTTTGGTGCAGAAGTCCTCCAGCTGATCTTGGATGATGGAGTCACCAACAAGCCTAACCTTGTGTTCTTTGTCCTTAGCATCATTCAAAAGTATGAAAACAAATTTTTGTTGTTTGTTGCAAGAAACAGATTGTTTGAGAGGCTTTGCAACTTACCACACTACTTCAGAAGTTTTTTTTTTTTTTTTTTTTTTTTTTTTTTTTTTTTTTTTTTTTTTTCT
>JAYMFT010095297.1:0-28101 GCA_038088735.1 Panulirus argus | reverse complement strand
CATTTAAGTCGGTTTGACGATCTAACGAATATCTAGGATATTTTTGAAAGGCATTAGGAGTCGAATAAAGTCATCTGAAGTTACTCAAGAGCATCTGAGAAGTGAATACTAACTTTTCATTTTCTTCATAACACCAAATGCTTAAAAATTTGACCTTTATAGAAACTGGACTTTTCCAACAAATTTCGTTCTATAAACAACTTTACAGACTCATAAATATCTTCATTCATTTTCCTTATAAATATATATCTTCATATTCTAGTTTTCAGATCCTTTTGAGGTGCTTTTTATAAATTGATTTTATTTTTCGTTTTTTTAATCGTCATAACCGACTTAAATTATCAATTTTACTTAATTTTCGGATGGTCATCATCAACTGCAAATTAATAACAATTGATCTCTATCATATCCGCGACAATTTCAGCAACTTCATTAGTATCATCATGGGCTGTCAAATATTTTAATACATTTTCCATATCTACAAATTTTGACCATATTCAAGTTTTCGGATAATCATGATGTCACATCATAAAAAGCCATTACTAATATCGTTTAGATAAGCACTAATATCGTCGTTACTTGTATTATATTTAAAATTCACTTGGCCATTGATAATTATGCTCTAAAATATTAATGAACATCTAACACAATTAATAGAACGATGAAAGAATTTTTGAAAATCATATTTCCAGTGAAATGATGTGATTTGAGAACCCGATGAAAACGATTTCCATAAGCAACGATTTGATATAATTATGAGGATAGTCATAAAAGTTTGTAAACAGTTATGGAGACGAAAGTTGTTGGAATACCCGAAAAAGTTCTACGGATGTCACGGTATAATTTTAACAGCTGATAGGTTATGACGATATAACACACAGATAACGATGATATTATATATTATTAGAATAGTCGAAATGTTTCTATAGAATTTGGTTGGATATATTTTGGCCATTGATAATTATGCTCTATAATATTAATAAAAATGATCATTAAAATCGGTTATGCCGATCTAACATAATGATAACGACAATATGGATATTTTTGAAAATCATTGTTTTATATGACTTGATATCCTATTGAGATATGAAGATTATCTGAAAAATTGAATACGTTTATATATGTTCATTTGGAATTTGTATTATGATAATATGACAGCCTAGTGATGAAGGAGATTGTTGCTGTTGTTGCGAAGATACTATAGAGGTCAATTGTTCCGATATCCGTTGTTGATGATAATAATCTGAAAATTAAGTAAAAAGGATAATTTAAGTCGGTTATAACGATTTTATAAACAAATACGAAAATCAATTTATGAAAAGGGTATTAGCAATATGACAAGCAAATCAAAAGAATCTCAAGAAATTAAATATGACGATAATATTTGTTTATAAAAAGAAAAATTGTTGAAATAATCCAGATTCTACGTCATTTCTATACAATTTTGGTAGTTGATTAAAAAAATCGAAAAATTAGCGTAACTGACCATTTAAGTCGGTTTTGACGATCTAACGAATATCTAGGACATTTTTGAAAGTTGTATTAGCAGTTGAATGAAATCATCTGAGATGCTACTCAAGAGCACGTGAGAAAGTGAATATGAGGATTTTATATGATAATTAAGAAAGTGTATGGACATTTAAGAAGAAAGCTGTTGGCATTGATGAGTAAATTCTATAGAGGACATTTCGCTCGATTTTGGCAGTTGAGGAATACAGTGAGAAAAGTTTGTAAAAACATTCACTGAAGTCGTTTATAGCGATCTAACGCACTGATGGAAACGGTCTGAAAATTTATGAAAACGTTATTGACATTGGTTTAATATAACGAGAAAAACAACGAAAATAATTTTAAAAGAAACTCAATATGGGTTAAAAAAATATATATGACGATTTAAATATGTTTGTAAGGACTAAGTATGACAGCGTGTAAATCTACTTAAGACGAAAGTTGTTGTACGTCGAGATGATTCAATAAAAGTCAGTACTATTTTGACAGATGATGATGCTGAAAAAAATTTGGATAAATGTTCATACTCATTTATAACGAGTATTATAACTCAAGAGAGCATGAAATGTTGAATATCATCATTAAATAAGGTTATGACGAAAATTGTTAGAATAGTCAAAATATTTCTGTAGAATTTGGTTGGATATATTTTGGCCATCGATAATTATGCTCTATAATATTAATAAAAATGATCATTAAAATCGGTTATGTTTATAAGTAAAAATGATAACGAAAATATGGATATTTTTGAAAATCATTTTTTGCAGTGATTTCATGTGATTTGAGCACTCGATGAAAAAGATTTCCAAAATCAACTCAAGAGATTTTCACGATGTGACATGATTATATAGATAGTCATAAAACTTTGTAAAGTTATGGAGACGAATGTTGTTGGAATACTCGGAAAAGTTTTAAGGATGTCACGGTAGCAGCTGATAATGACGCTCTGTAAAGTTAGTAAAAGCGATCATTTAGGTACCTATTGCCGATATAACAGAGATAACGACGATATTGAATATTTTGTAAACGATATTAGTAATGGTTTAATAGGACATGAGATATCAAGATTAAGTTGAAAATGAAGATTATGTATGTTCATATGGAAAATGTATTCAGATATTTATGACAGACTATAATGATACTAATGAAGAAGAAAATTTCAGAGATTGTCGCGATTATAGAGGTCAATTGTTATAATTTTGGTTGATGATGACAATCTGAAAATTAAGCAAAATGGATTATTCAAATCAGTTAATAAAAATGTTATTAGGAATAGTTTAATATGACAAAAACATAATAAAACCGATATGAAAAGCCACTCACGAGGAGATGAAAAGTTGAATATGACGATATCTTGTTTATAAGTAAAACATGGTCCATATTCTATACAGGCCACTTTTCATAATCTTGGTAGTTTATGAAACTGAAACGTCAGATAAACGATCATTTAAGACGGTTTAGACGATCTAACGACAATCTAGGATATTTTTGAGAGTTGTATTAGCAACCGAATGAAATAATCTGAAAAGCAACTGAGGAGTATGTGAGAAAGTGAGTCGGAGGATTTCATATGTTTATTAGGAAAATGTATGGACATTTATGAATCGACGAGATTCTAAAGAGGACATTTGGTTCGATTATGGAAGTTGAGGATGACAGTAAAAACTAAACTATCACTTAAGCGATCTAGCGACACTGATGAAAACGATCTGAAAATACATAGAAACGTTATTGACTTTGGTTCAATAAAACTTAAGAACCTAACTAAAATAATTTTAAAATAAACTCAAGATAGCCTAAAAAGTTAAATCTGACGATTTGTTGTGTGGATAAGGATAAAGTATGATAGCGTGAAAATTTACTTGAAAAGAAAATTGTTGGACAAGATGATTCAATAGAAGTTTGACAGTTGATGATGCTCTTAAAAAAGTTTTTAAAATCCATCATTTAAGTCGGTTATAACGATATAATATTCAATTTTTAAAACGGTATTATTAATGGTTTAATATCACAAGAAAACCTGAAGAAAACGATCTAAAAAGAAACTCAAGAGAATATGAAAAGCTGTAAAGTTGATTGTGACGAAAATTATTTGAATAGTGGAAAATATTATATAGAATTCACTTTGATCACTTTTGGCCATTGAAACTTATGCTCTAAAATAGTAATAAAAATTATTATTTAAGTCGGTTATGACGAGTTAACACAATGATTTCGACGATCTAAGAATTTTTGAAAATCATATTTTCAGTGATTTGATATTATTTGAGTTGAGAACCCATTGAAAACGATTTCCGAAATGATATGAAACTTTGATATAATTATGAGGATAGTCATAGAAGTTTCTAAAAGTTGTTGGAATACTCGAAACATTTCTACAGATGATCTTTGAAATTTGTATTAGCAAGTGAATGAAATCATTTGAAAAGCTACTCCAGAGCATGTGAGAAAGTGAATTGGAGGATTTGATATGTTAATTAGGAAAATGTATGGATACTTATGTGTGTGTAAAGTTAGTTATGAAGAGGAAAGTTGTTGGAATTGATGAGTAGATTCCTTAGACATTTGGTTCGAATTTGGCAGTTGAGGATGACAATGAGAAATGTTTGTATAAACGATCACTTAAGTCGATAATAGCGATCTAACACCGATGAAAACGATCTAAAAGTATATGAAGACATTATTGACATTAGTTTAATATGACCAGAACATAATGAAAATAATTTTTAAAGAAACTCATGGTCAAAAAAGTTAAATCTGACGATTTGATATGTATATTAAGAACAAGGAATGACCGCATGAAAATTTACTTAAGAAGAAGTAAATTGTTGGACTTGTCGCGATAATTCAATAGAAGTTTGATGCTCTTAAAAAAAATTTAAAGGCGATCATACAAGTCGGTTATAACGATATAGTAAATAGTTTAATATAAAAAAAAGAAAGGAAAAGGATCTGAAAAGCAACTCGATAGAATATGATTATGACGACGAAAATTGTTGGATTAGTTGGAAAAAATTCACTTGATAATTGTGCTCTAAAATATTGATAAGAATTATCATTTAAGTCGGTTATGACCATCAAAGACAATGATTACGACGGTCTATGAATTTTTGAAAATCATATTTGCAGTAATTTGATATAATATGAGGACCCGAGGAAAACGATTTCCAAAAGCAAACCAAGAGGATGTAAAGATTTGATATAATTATGAGGATAGTCATAGAAGTGTGTAAAGTTAGTAATGGAGACGAAAGTTGTTGGAATACTCGAAAAAGTTCTACGAAGTGATAACTTCGTATAATTGTAACACCTGATAAAGACGCTTTGAAAAGTTAGAAATAATGATCATTTAAGTAGGTTATGACAATTTAACACACAAATAACGATGGTAGACTTTATGTAAAAGATATTGGTAATTTTTCTATTTGACTTGATATCCAATTGAGATATCAAGATTATCTGAGAAATTGAATATGTTTATGTATAATCATATGGAATATATTTATGACAGCCTACAATGATACTAATGAAGAATTGTTGCGAAGATACTACAGAGGTTATAAAGATTTGATAAAAAAAAACGAAAATCAGTTTATGAAAAGGGTACTAGCAATACTTTAATATGGTTTAAGAACATAATAAAATCGATCTTAAAAGCAACTCAAAAGGATCTCAAAAATTGAATATGACAATATTATATGTTTATAAACAAAACAAATGAAGATAATGACGGTCTGTAAAGTTGTTTATAAAACAAAATTTGTTGGAATAGTACAGATTCTATAAAGTTCAAATTTTATAATTTTGGTATATGATGAAGAAACTGAAAAGTTAGTATAAAAGATCATTTAAGTCGGTTTTGACGATCTAACGACAATCTAGGATATTTTTGAAAGTTGCATTAGTAACCGAATGAAATCATCTGAAAAGCAATTGAATAGCATGTGAGAAAGTAAATGGATATTTATGACTATTGTTGGATTCGACGAAAAGATTCAGCAGAAGACATTTGGTTCGAGTTTGGCAGTTGAGGATGATAATGAGAAAAGACTGTAAAAACGATCACTTAAGTCGATTATAGAGGTTTAACACACTAATAAAAACGATCTGGAAATATATGAAAATGTTATTAGCATTGGTTTAAAATGACTAGAGAACCTAATGAAAATGATTATAAAAGAAACTCAAGATGGTCTAAAAAGTTAAATCTGAATTTTAGTTTAGTTATGTTTAGAAACACAAAGAAGACGAAAGGTTTTGGCAATTGATGATGACACAAGTTTGTATAAAGATAATATGAAAAGTTGAATATGATTATTTGAGATTCTTTTCAAGACAAGATTTATAGATAAAGATAGTCTGTAAAGATGATTATGATGACGAAAATTTTTGGAATAGTCGAAAAGATTCTATAAAATTCACTTGGATCATTGATAAATATAGTCTAAAATCATGATAGAAATGATTATTAAAGTCGGTTATGAGCGATTTATTACAATGATAACGAGGATTTAGGAATTTTTGGAAATCATATTTAGTGATTTCATGTGATTTGAGAACCCGATGAAAACTATTTCCAAAAGCAACTCAAGAGAATATGACGATTTGATATAATTATGAGGATAGTCATTAAAATTGTAAAGATGGTTATGGAGACGAAAGTTGTTGGAATACCAAAAAAAGTTCTACAGATGTTACGGTATAATTTTAGCAGCAGATAATGACACTCTGAAAAGCTTGTAAAACGATCATTTCAGAATATATATTGGAATATATGTAAACGATATTAGTAATGGTTTTATATGACGATATCCTATTGAGATATGAAGATTATCTGAGAAATTGAATATGATGTTTATGAATGTTGATATGGAAAATTTAGTAAGATATTTATGACAGCCTATAAAGAAAGAAAGAAGAAAGTTGCTGGAATTGTCAATTATTATGATCTTGCTTGTTGATGATGACAATCTGAAAATTAAGGAAAAAGGATAATTTAAGTCGGTTATGACGATTTAATAAACATAAACGAAAATCAATTTATGAAAAGGGTATTAGCAATAGTTTAAAATGACTTAAGAACAAAATAAAACCGATTTGAAAAAAGCAACTCAAAAGGAACTTAAAAGTTTAATATGACGATATCATGTTTATAAACAAAACAAATGAAGATAATGACAGTCTGTAAAGTTGTTTATAAAACATTTGTTGAAATAGTCCAGATTCTATATTGGCCACGTTTATAATTATCGTAGTTAATGAAGAAACTGAAACAGTATAAACGATCATTTAAGACGGTTTTGAAAGTTGTATTAGCAACCGAGTGAAATCATCTGAAAAGCAAATGAAGAGCATGTGAGAATGCGAATCGGAGGATTTGATATGTTTATAAGGAATAGGTATGGACATTATGAAGGAGAAAGTTGTTGGAATCGACAAGTGGATTCTTAACAGGACATTTGGTTCGGTTATGGCAGTTATCGAGTTGCTTTTCTGATCATTTTTTTGTTTTTTTTTATTCTAAATCATTGGTAATATCGTTTATAAATACTGTTTACTATATCGTTATAACCGACTTGTATGATCGCCTTTAATTTTTTATTTCAAGATAGGTCCAACAATTTTCGTCTTAAGTAAATTTTCACGCTATCATTCTTCGTTCTTATATACATATCAAATCGTCAGATTTAACTTTTTAGACCATCTTGAGTTTCTTCTAAAATTATTTTTTTAATGTTCAGGTCATATTAAACTAATGCCAATACCGTTTTTATATACCTTTAGATCGTGTTCATCGGTATGTTAGATCGCTATTATCGACTGCCAAATTCGAACCAAATGTCCTCTAAAGAATCTACTCGTTAATTCCAACAACTTTTTCCTCTTCATAACTAACTTTACAGACACATTAATATTCATGCATTTTCCTAATTAACATATCAAATCCTCCAATTCACTTTCTCACATGCTCTGGAGTAGGTTTTCACATGTGTTCATTCGGTTCCTAATACAACTTTCAAAAATCGCCTGTAGAAATGTTTCGGGTATTCCAACAACTTTTATGACTATCCTTATAATTATATCAAAGCTTCATATCGTCTTGGAAATCGTTTTCATTGGGTTCTCAAATAACATCAAAGCATTGCAAATATGATTTTTAAAAAATTCCCAGATCGTCGAAATCATTGTGTTAAATCGTCATAACCTGCAAATAATAATTTTCATTACTATTTCAGAGCATAATTATCAGTGGCCAAAAGTGATCAAAGTGAATTCTATATAATATTTTCGACTATTCCAATTATTTTCGTCATAACCAACTTTACAGCTTTTCATATTCTCTTCAGTTTCTTTTCAGATCGTTTTCTTCAGTTTTTCTTGTGATATTAAAGCATTGGTACACCGTTTTTAAAGATTAAATATTATATCGTTATAACCGACTTAAATGTTCGCTTTTAAAATTTTTTTTTAAGAGCATCATCAACTGTGAAACTTCTATTGAATCTTTTTAAGTCCAACAATTTTAGTCTTCTTGGGTAAATTTTCACGCTATCATACTTTATCCTTATTAACATATCAAATCCTCAGATTTAACTTATTAGGCCATCCTGAGTTTATTTTAAAATTATTTTACATAGGTTCTTGTCATATTAAACCAAAGTCAATAACGTTTTCATATATTTTCAGATCGTTTTCATCAGTGTCGCTAGATCGCTTAAGTGATAGTTTTTACTGTAATCCAAAACTTCCATAAACGAACCAAATGTCCTCTTTAGAATCTCATCGATTCCAACAGCTTTCCTCTTCATGAATGTCCATACATTTTCCCAATGAACATATCAAATCCTCCGACTCACTTTCTCACATGCTCTTCAGTTGTTTTTCAGATGATTTCATTCGGTTGCTAATACAACTCTCAAAAATGTCCTAGATTGTCGTTAGATCGTCTAAACCGTCTTAAATGATCGTTTATTCTAACGTTTCAGTTTCATAAACTACCAAAATTATAAAAAGTGCTCTATGTTTTACTTATAAACATGATATCGTCATATTCAACTTTTTAGATCCTTTTGAATTGCTTTTCATATCGGTTTTATTATGTTTTTAAGTCATATTAAACTATTCCTAATAACCTTTTTATAAACTGATTTTCGTTTGTGTTTAGTAAATCATGACCAACTTGAATTATCCATTTTCCTTAATTTTCAGATTGTCATCACCAACCAAAATTATAACAATTGACCTCTATGATCTCAACAATTCCATATGAACATTTTCCACTCAATAGGATATCATGTCCTATAAAGCCATTATTAATATCGTTACAAAATATCTACTATCGTCGTTATCTCTGTTATATCGTCAAAACCTATTTAAATGATCGCTTTTACTAACTTTACAGAGCGTCATTATCAGCTGCTAGAGTATTCCAACAACATTCGTTTCCATAACTTAACAAAGTTTTATGACAATCTATATAATCATATCACATTGTCAAAATCTCTCGAGTTACTTTTAGAAATCTTTTTCATCGGTTTCTCAAATCACATCAAATCATTGCAAAAATGATTTTCAAAAATATTCATATTGTTTTCATTATGTTAGATTTAATGATCTTTTTTATTAATATTTTAGAGCATAATTATAAATGACCAAAATATATTCAACTAAATTCTATAGAAACGTTTCAACTATTCTAACAATTTTCTTCATAATCAACTTTACAGACTAACTTGACTATCTACAAATGTTGTGATATTCAACACTTCATATTCTGTTCAGTTACTTTTCAGATTCGTTCTCTTTAAGTTTTCTTATATCAAACCATTGGTAATACCATTTTTACTACCTGTTTATTATATCGTTATAAATGAGTATTATGATCATTTTCCCCAATTTTTTTTTGAGCGTCATCTCTCAAAATAGTACTGACTTTTATTGAATCATCCCGACGCCCATCTTTCGTCTTAAGTAGATTTACACGCAGTCATACTTAGCCCTTATAAACATATTTAAATCATATTTACTTTTTTTTTTAGACCATCATGAGATTCTTTTAAAATTATTTTCATTATTTTCTCGTCATATTAAACCAATCTCAATAACGTTTTCATATATTTTCAGATCATTTTCATCAGTGTGCTATAAACGACTCAAGTGAACGTTTTTACAAACTTTTCTCACAATTTCTCAACTGCCAAAATCGAGCGAAATGTCTTCTATAGAATTTACTCGTCACTGCTAACAACTTTCTTTAGATTCATAAATGTCCATACATTTTTCTAATAATCATATTAAATCTTCATATTCACTTTCTCACATGCTCTTGAGTAGCTTCTCAGATGATTTCATTCGACTGCTAACACAACTTTCAAATATGTCCTAGATATTCGTTAGATCGTCAAAAACGACTTATATGATCATTTATACTAATTTTTCGATTTCTTAATCAACTACCAAAATTGTAAAAAAATGACATTTAAGGAATCTGGATTATTTCAACAAATTTTGTTTTGCTTACAAACAAATAATATCGTCATATTCAATTGATTTTCGTATTTGTTTATCAAATCGCTATAACCGACTTAAATTATCCTTTTTACTTAATTTTCAGACTGTTATCATCAGCAACCAAAATCAGAACAATTGACCTCTATAGTATCTTCACAACAACAGCAATTTTCTTCATTAGTATGATCTTAGGCTGTCATATTATCTTAATACATATTTCATATGAAGATATATAAATATATTCAATTTCTCAGATAATCTTGATATCTCAATAGGATATCAAGTCATATAAAACAATTACTAATATCATATACATAAATTCTAATATCATCGTTTTCTGTTTTATATTGTCATAACCTACTTAAATGATCGTTATTACTAACTTCTCAAAGCGTCAATATCAGCTGTTAAAATTATACCGAGTATTTCAACAACTATCGTCTCCATAACTGTTTGCAAACTTCTATGACTATCCTCATAATTATATCAAATCGTCATATTCCCTTGAGTTGCTTTTGGAAATCGTTTTCATCGGGTGGAAATGGAACAGTGCAACTCTGAGGTCATTTGAGGATTGTAAAACTGCTCTGTCTAGTACTGATGTTGCGGTCCACTCTGATAGCAGTAGAGCACTAAAGCTTGCTTATGATGTATCAGGCTATGGATTAGTTGCTGTCATAAGTCACGTGATGGATAACGGTGAAGAAAGACTCATTGCATATGCCTCGAGAACTCTTACCCAAAGCAAGAAAAACTATGTACAAGTAGGGAAAGAGGTTTTGTCTATCATATTTGGAGTAAAGAAATATCACCAATATTCATATGGTGGGAAATTTGTCTTAGTAACTGACTGCAAGCCTCTCTTGACAATTTTTGGTCTTAAATCACCTGTTCCTACACTTGTTGCAACTAGAATGCAGAGATGGGCTGTGATATTATCCGCATATGACTATGAAATACAGTACAAACGTTCTGAGGATCAGATGATGGAGTACAGCCAAAGGTTTATGCTGTAATCATGGTAGCAGAATATTTTCCAGTAAGTGTTAATTCCACAGTGTTTTAGAAGGTAGATTTTGAATAAACTGCATTTTGGACATCCGGGTATATGTGCTACGAAAACATTGGCCAGAAGTTTTGTATGGTGACCTAAACTAGATGGTGATATAGAAATGTTGGTACGTGAGTGCTCTGTTTGTCAGAATGTTAAGAGTATGTCGCCCAGCCCACCTTTGAAAACGTGGAAGTAGCCTACCTGTCATTGCAAAGAGTACACAGTGACTTTTATGATAAGGGAACAGACAGATATTTGGTACTGATTGATAATCATTCAAAGTGGATTGATGTTAAGCACATGTATAGTACTAATGCTGGTAGCACCATTGATGAATTAAGATTAATATTCGCTGAACGTGGAATACCAGAGGTAGTATCATTAAAGTTGAAGGACTTCATCAGACTCAACGGTGTAAAGCATGTACTGACCCCATCCCATCATCCTGCCTCTAATGTTGCAGCTGAGAGATCAGTTAGAATTGTAAAGGAAGCACTTTCCTAGCGGGTAATTCAAGGAACTGTTGGAAAATCAAGGAAACACGGACTAGCAAATTTCTTACTCAGATACAGAACCACACCACATAGTGTGACAGGATATACTCCTGCAGTGTTAATGATGTTGAGACAGTTGAGAACAAGATTAAGTTTAGTTAAGCCAAGTCTGTTTGCAGTTGTTGAGAGGAAACAAGCTCAGCAAAAGATATACCATGACGAGAATTCCAGTGAAAGACTGTTCAAGGTAAATGTAAGGGTGCAAGTTAAGAACAGGGCTAAATGTTATGGTGCTGTACATGCAAAATGGAGAACAGGTGTCGTTGATAAAGTATGTGGATCTAAGACACATTTAGTGAAATGGTGTAACTCGGTAAGATACGTTCATGTAGATCACATTGTTCATACGTATGACGAGATGAATATAGCAGCAGAACACGATGTTAAAGTTATACAGTTTTGGACGACTGTCAGCGTGATGAGGTCAATGATGTTCCCAGCACTCACTCACTGTGTCAACTGACTGTAGTGGTGATATGTCTGTCACTGATCATGCACAGAGTTACTCGGGGGAGGTAGGGATGCCAGTCTCCCAAGCAAAGTCATACCCGATGGTGATACGGGCAGCAATCACGTCCCTTTTCCGGGAACCTTTCCCATAGACATGCAAGAGGTCAGGGAGTTTACTGAGGGAATCGTACCGGGTGGGCGGGGAGTCCAGGGGGACGGCTGCTTCTCGAGCTTCCCTCTACTTGCGGCGAATTTGGGTCCTGAGTTGTCGAAGTGTTCGAGGAACAATGCAGTCAGGTGTGGCCTTGTTACAGCCGGTCTTGGCAAGGCCATCTGCTGCCTCGTTTCGCGAGATACCGACATGACTGGATATCCAAAGGAATGTCACAGGACGGCCTGCATCCTGAAGTGTTGATGTTATCCCTCGTATTCGGAGGATAAGGTCCTTATTCTCCCCTGATCCAGATGCGATCCCATCGAGAGCAGACCTGGAATCGCAGCAGACAAGTAAGGGGGAAGAGACCACCGGTTGTTTCCTCAGCAAGAAGGGCTGTCAGCTCAGCCTGAGTGGAGGATGTCCCGTCAGATACTCTAAGAGAGAGTTTGATAGACTCAGGGGCATCAGGACGGGAGATGTAGACACCAGCCCCGACCCTGCCCGTAGCAGGGTCAACAGAGCCATCAGTGTAAAGGACGGCCCTACCTGGAGACCATTGGGCTATCTGGAGAGGTGGTATGCGCGAACAACAGGGCTTGTGTGGGATTTCGGGGGCGGTCCACCGCGGGCGATCACTTCAGGTTGAAAGTCCAGCTATGGAGGGGGAGACGAACCAAGAGCAGGGGTGACAGCAACATCAGGCAGTAGTTCGTGTTCCTGAAGGGTTAGGATGAGTGACCCTCGCCACTGTCTTCTAGCTGGAGGTCGGCCTCGGAGAGCAGGAGTCAAGTTGGCCTGGACATAGTTGCCCCGTGGCTCTCGCAGAATGGAAGCGGCAGTTTTCAAGTAAATCTCCTGGACACGATCCTTTAAGGAGGAAAGACCAAGTTCGGATTATAGAGAAGTAGAGAGTGTCCACTGAGGGGCCCCGAGGATGATACGAGCAGCCTTCCTCTGAATAACTTCAAGACGGTTGACAGCAGTCCGACTAATGTTGACAAGGGCAGACAAATAACTTGTACAAGATGAGAAGTACAGGGATGGTGGCATACGTCTCGAAGGTAGCGGACTTCAGGGATCTGACACCGTGTGCGAGTTACATACACTCCCAGGTATTTTGTGTCATTAACCCAGTCCAAGGGCATTCCTGATAAGAGCAGTCGGGGAGGTACAACACGAGCATGCCACATGGCTTTTGTTTTCGCCGTTGAAAGACGGAAAAGCCAAGTGAATCACACTCTCTGGAGACCAGATCAAGGGCTTCCTGCGTGCTGGGGTAGTAAGGGGCTTGGAGGAGGACATCGTCGGCATATCCTGAGTGGATAACTCCTTTTGGCCACGGCAGAGATGCATTGGAGCGCATGAGAGTGTTAAACAAGGTAGGACTCAGGACTCCAACTTGAGGGATGCCGAGGTTCATTTCTCGAACAGGAGATATAAAGCCTTCAACGCGAACCCGGGCCTGACGTCCACTGAGGTGAGAGGCGATCCATCGAAGAAGTCGCCCTTTAACACTTAACCGCGCAAGTTCAGCTAAAATGAGGGCAGGCTGAGCCCTATCTAAGGCTCCCTTGATGTCAAGGAAGAGGGAGACGCGGGCAGCCTGATTACGGTAGAAGGAAGCAATGGAGTGTGCTGTGCTGCGATACTGAATGAGTATAGCCGGGAGTGCCCCAGTTTCGGATGGCATATTGCAGAGAGCGCGCACGGGGGCCGTTCGGAATTTCAACGCAGGCGTTGAGGACGGAGTAGGTTATCACGTCATTCCCTGCCGAAGTGTCTTTTCCAGAGCGACGAGCGCTGTCAAGCTCCAAAAATGTTCATAAATGAAATATATACCTCAATATAATGAAATGACAATCTATAACTATTTGGCAATTATCTTTGATATATAGAAGTATCTGGCATCATTCCCAACTTTAGTTTTTTTGCAGCGCCCGGATTTATGGTATCTGTTCCTCTCACAGTTATATACTGGCCAGGAACGTACTTCTCAGTGGGTCTACCCCTTGAAAGAGGATCTGTTTTTTACGGATATATTGTTGACACACCGTATTCGAACATGACAACTAAACTTGGCTTCGACTTTACTTTCCAAACATTAAATCTATCTCAACTAAACTCATTTCCAACTATTTTACTACTATATATATATATATATATATATATATATATATATATATATATATATATTCTAGATATATATTGCTTTTGCTGATAGTGAGTAGTAAAGAAAGCTTCCAGAGTTGCCAACTTGGCGCGATTGGCGCTAGATCTAGCGCCTAAATTTCGTATATAGCATCGTAGCGCTTGATGGCGCCTTTTCAGTCAGTAGTTGGTGTTATTTCAATATAAAAGGAAATTCAAACATTGATTAAGATATGTTAAGGTAATTTAGGAAGTTTAATAGAAAGCTATTAAAATGCCAAGGAAAACAATACAAATATTGCACGCGATTCACTTTCATGAGAAGAAACATGTTCGATCAATTTTGGAACAGGTTCAGTCCAGGTTCAGTTCAGTTTCCGTTCAGGTTCAGTCAACGTTCGCCAGACTCTGTAATGCAGTCAGTGTTATCACTGAGTGCAAGTGAATGCCGGCAGCCCACAAAGCCTGGAATTAGCAAAGATGTTTACTGATAACGAAGAAATTCTCTTATGCATTGAGTTCCAGTGATGGAAGCTTCATCATCAGGCTGAGGTAGCCTCGTGCGGGGATGAAACAGGAGAAAAGCCCTTTCAGTGACATCCCTAAATTGGCTTTGACTGCAGTGGTATTGCCTCGCTCCAACGCTGATGTAAAGCGTAATCTTTAGTCATATGAACATCGTGAAGTCCAAGCTTCGAAGTAGACTTAAGTATCAAAAGCTTAAATGTAATACTAATAACAAGTATGGACTCAGAAAAAATGGAAACTGCTTTTATGATTATAAACTACCTAGGGAAGTGCTGAAAAACATTGGATCATTGAAAGCAGACGAGTCTGGAATAATGGCGAGTGTTTTAGTGTTAAAGCAGTTTGTCGTACATGTATTTAATGATATGGCACCGCGTCAAAGAGCAGAAATAACTCGAAGAGCAATTTCTCGCTCTTATTTTAGTAAGTTTAGCGCTTTTTAGCGCTTTACGGGAGTGAAATTTTGAGTTGGCAACTATGATAGCAACAGGTATCCGAAGGAAGGTGCAGGTGAGTGAATGGAAGATCTGAATTTTACGTGAGAGGTGGAGGTGGGTGAAGGGAAGATCTCTTATTACTTGGGAGGGGCAGGTGGGTGAGGGGAAGATCTCTTATTACGTGGGAGGTGCAGGTGGGTGAAGGGAAGATCTGTTATTGCTTGAGAGGCTCAGGTGGGTTAAGGGAAGATCTTTTATTACTTGGGAGATGCAGGTGGGTGAAGGGAAGATGTTATTACGTGGGAGGTGCAGGTGGGTGAAGGGAAGATCTGTTATTACGTGGGAGGTGCAGATGGGTGAAGGGAAGATCTGTTATTACATGGGAGATGCAGGTGGGTGAAGGGAAGATTGTTATTACGTGGGAGGTGCAAGTGGGTGAATGGAAGATCTGTTAATTATTGGGAAGTGCAGGTGGGTTAAGGGAAGATCTGTTAATACATGGGAGGTACAGGTGGGTGAAGGGAAGATCTGTTATTACGTGGGAGGTGCAGGTGGATGATGGGAAGATCTGTTATTACGTGGGAGGTGCAGATGGGTGAAGGGAAGATCTGTTATTACGTGGTAGGTGCAAGTGGGTGAAGGGAAGATCTGTTATAACATGGGAGGTGCAGGTGGGTGAATGGAAGATCTGATAATACGTGGGAGGTGCAGGTGGGTAAAGGGAAGATCTGTTATTACATGGGAGGTGCAGGTGGGTGAAGGGAAGATCTGTTATTACGTGGGAGGTGCAGGTGGGTGAAGGGAAGATCTGTTATTACTTGGGAGGTGCAGGTGGGTGAAAAGGTCTGTTATTACATGGGAGGTGCAGGTAGGTGAAGGAAAGATCTGTTATTACTCGGGAGGTGCAGATGGATGAAGGGAAGATCTGTTATTACATGGGAGATGCAGGTGGGTGAAGGGAAGATCTGTTATTACATGGGAGGTGCAGGTGGTTGAAGGGAAGATCTGTTATTACGTGGTAGGTGCAGGTGGGTGAAGGGAAGATCTGTTATTACTTGGGAGGTGCAGGTGGGTGAAGAGAAGATCTGTTATTATTTGGGAGGTGCAGGTGGGTGAAGGTAAGATCTGTTATTACTTGGGAGGTGCAGGTGGGTGAAAGGAAGATCTGTTATTATGTGGGAGGTGCAGATGGGTGAAGGGAAGATATGTTATTACTTGGGAGGTGCAGGTGGGTGAAAGGAAGATCTGTTATTACGTGGGAGGTGCAGGTGGGTGAACGGAAGATCTGTTATTACATGGGAGGTGCAGGTGGGTGATGGGAAGATCTGTTATTACGTGGGAGGTGCAAGTGGGTGAAGGGAAGATTTGTTAATACATGGGAGGTGCAGGTGGGTGAAGGGAAGATCTGTTATTATGGGGGGTGCAGGTGGGTGAAGGGAAAATCTGTTATTATGTGGTAGGTGCAGGTGGGTGAAGGGAAGATTTGTTATTACGTGGTAGGTGCAGGTGGGTGAAGGGAAGATCTGTTATTACGTGGGAGGTGCAGGTGGATGATGGGAAGATCTGTTATTACGTAGGAGGTGCAGGTGGGTGAAGGGAAGATCTGTTATTATGCGGGAGGTGCAGATGGATGAAGGAAAGATCTGTTATACCATGGGAGGTGCAGGTGGGTGAATGGAAGATCTGTTAATACATGGGAGGTGCAGGTGGTTAAAGGGAAGATGTTATAACGTGAGAGGTGCAGGTGGGCGAAGGGAAGATCTGTTATTATGTGGGAGGTGCAGGTGGGTGAAGGGAAGATCCGTCATTACATAGGAGGTGCTGGTGGGTGAAGGAAGATCAGTCATTACGTGGGAGGTGCAGGTGGGTGAAGGAAAGATTCGTCATTACATGGGAGTTGCAGATGGGTGAAGGAAAGATTCGTCATTACTAGGGAGGTGCAGGTGGGTGAAGGAAAGATCCGTCATTATGTGGGAGTTGCAGATGGGTGGAGGAAAGATTCGTCATTACGTGGGAGTTGCAGATGGGTGAAGGAAAGATTCATCATTACGTGAGAGGTGCAGGTGGGTGAAGGAAAGATCCGTCATTACATGGGAGGTGCAGGTGGATGAAGGAAAGATCTGTCATTACGTGGGAGGTGCAGGTGGGTGAAGGAAAGATCCGTCATCATGTGGGAGGTGCAGGTGGGTGAGGGAAAGATCCGTCATTACGTGGGAGGTGCAGGTGGGTGTAGGAAAGATCTGTCATTACGTGGGAGGTGCAGTTGGGTGAAGGAAAGATCAGTCATTACGTGGGAAGTGCAGGTGGGTGAAGGAAAGATCCATCATTACATGGGAGGTGCAGGTGGGTGAAGGAAAGATCCGTCATTACGTGGGAGGTGCAGGTGGGTAAAGGAAAGATCCGTCATTACGTGGGAGGTGCAGTTGGGTGAAGGAAAGATTACTCATTACGTGGGAGGTGCAGGTGGGTGAAGGAAAGATCCGTCATTATGTGGGAGGTGCAGGTGGGTGAAGGAAAGATCTGTCATTACGTGGGAGGTGCAGGTGGGTGAAGGAAAGATCCGTCATTACATGGGAGGTGCAGGTGGGTGAAGGAAAGATCCGTCATTCCGTGGGAGGTGCAGGTGGGTGAAGGAAAGTTCCGTCATAACATTGCAAGAGGTTGGTTGAGGTTGAAAACTTTTAAGTAAGACCATCATCTGCCAGAAAGACATGGCACATTAACTTGCAGTATATTATAAGGGTGATGGTAAACATGGCACTTCGACTTACAGTATATAAGGGTGCTGGTAAGAATAAGTATTAGTTGTAAGGGCCAACATCATTATTGATCAGCTTTTATATACATAGATGTATGAGCAATACTGCAGTGCCAACCTATGGTGGATATTGAATAGGTCCACCTTAGCCCCAGTCTCCTTTTCTCCCAGCTGTTGAGGCCAGGCCTCATATTCCCTACAAAGAGGTGAGGTGAGGCCTCATATTCCCTCCAAAGAGGTGAGGTTAGGCCTCACATTCCTTCCCAATAGGTGAGGCCAGACCTCACATTTTCTACCCAGATGATTAGGCCAGGCCTGATATTCCCTCCCAATAGGTAACATCAGGCTTCACATTCCTTTCTAGTTGATGAAGCCAGGCCTCACATTCCTTCCCAATAGGTAAGGCCAGGCCTCACATTCTTTCCCAGCTGTTAAGGCCTGGATGTGCACTTAGACAAGTTCCAGGACCCCTTAAGTTTTGTGATTTTATGATCATGGTACATTCCACATGACAGCTACAAAATGGACATGAGTGAATGAAGCCATTTCTTTGTCTGTTCTTGGCGTTGCAGGAACAAATGCAGGAAATGATGAATAGATATGAAAAAGCTTAGTTGTGTTGCTGTAGATTCAGTAAAAGTGTACTTTAGTGCTGCAACTTTGATGACGGTGATGGTGACGCTAGTTCGTTAAGAAATGTTTACCTGAACAATGGTAACCACTGAAAACCGAGAGTTTTGCCATTGAGTTGGTGAAATACATTCATAATACTCAAGGAAACCCAATCTACTAATGAAATTTGTTTATGATAAAAGTGTATTGCTTTTCTTTACATATTTTCATGAATTTATGTAGTGACTCCCATATTGATGATGATGCCATACTACCTAGTCTTTTTGAAACCATGGGAATATGTTTTTGAAGTCAAGTGAAATATTCCCATTTATGAAAAAAAAGAAAAATAAACAACTAAAAAACAAACGATACAGGCCTTGGCTTACCAAAGGTGTAATAAACTTCCGGCAGGAGTGTGTTACAAATATAATGGTAGTTAAGTGTTTACATGCTTGTTTATTACAGCACAGACCATACCTGCTGCTGATGCTACAGATATAAATACTGTTGTTCCGTGTTCTTTACAGTATTATGCATATATTATACTGATTTTATTACCTCAGATTTTAATGATTTTCGGTGTTCAGAGTGGAGGGTCATCATCTGGAAATGACCCATTTTATTTTTGTTTCACAATATGGTGAGTGAATACTAGATATAGACTGGCAAGAGAACTTTATTTTTTGTCACGTGAAATCACACAACTGATAGAGTGAAGGGATATGAAAAATAGGAAAATGTAAGATTAACCCTTAGGCTGTGAAATTAATTTCCAGCTGCATATCCAGGGTTTGTAAATTGTTAAATGAAATTTGAAAATGTCAAGTGGTCTTCTTTTTACATTTTTTAAAGGCAAACCATAAAGTTTCCATATCTGGCATTAATATTTCTTAAAAGCAACTTCTGTAGGCAGGGAAAAGATTAATGAGAGAAAAGAGATGAAATATTTATGGTGTGATGGATGCAGAATGGCTTAAACTTACTTGTTTATAACAGATATGGTCCTTATACTCAGGATGATGAAATAATGTAAAGGAGAAGATAGAACAAATAAATTACCAGAGTTAAAGGAATCCTAAAGAGCCCTTTGTTGTCCAGTCATGAGCACACACCAAAAAACATGGGTTATTATCATGATAATTTTTTTCATTTAGTGTAACACATAACACATGATCTTAATAATGAATGAACTGAAAAGGTTGCAACAAAAGAGGAAGCAATGAATATAGAGAGACTATGAAGCCCCATCTTGCCAACTCATGAGCTATCTTCAAAAAAAATATTATCTTTTTATATCACTGTTTATGCATTATACTAAAGAGCACACACAGCATATCTTGACATTACAACATTCAAAACATACATTATAGTGAAAACGTAAGGAAAAGAAGAATATTCTACAGGGCATGAGAGTGAATTAGTCATTGTTGTGTTTGGGATCTTTAAATTCAAGCTTAGGAAGAAAGCAAGATTGGGTTTCTGAGGCCATTTTCTGATCAGACTTTTTAATTTGCACCTTTGGCTTTTGTTGCATATCGTAGTAAGTTGCAGGATATTCCTCAACTTAAATTGAGCATCACAGCTAAAGGGTGAACTTAAAACTAAGTGACATGTTTGCCAAAATCAGCAGGATCTGTGAAAATCATACCTAACCTCCCTTAGTGGCTGTAATTTACCTTGACGCTCTCACCTCATAAAGAGAGCGAAGTCACCAAACACTGATTACACTTTTCCCTGTAAGCAACCAAAGCTTTGGTCAACAGTCATCAAAAACGCTTTTTCATCTTGTGCAGTGTGCAGACACTTTCCTTGTCAGTGAATCCCTGGCTAGACATTGCCTGTGCTGACGTATGGAAGCTTAAATGGTAAACATAGAGACAATTTACCATTCCCATACACCACTGATGATATTGGATTTCTGCATATTTTCTTTGTTTTCTGTTTTCACTATAATCATTGTAAGTTTTTGACACCATGACATCAATACTGCAATATGTACTATGTATGTAAATATATATAGAAAAGCAAAAATATTGCTAATTTACAATGTTTGACATGAAATGTGATGCACATTTGTTTTTCAAAGTTTTTAGGAAAAATCACAGTTCTCACAAATGAATAATATTTCCAAGGATTGATAATGTTAGATATAGAATATATGAGTATATGGTCTTTTCTACATGAAAAGTAATAAAGTAGTTCATAATGAATTTTTCATATTCTAATGACAAGGAAACTTTAGTAACTGACAGAAATCTTATTATGTGATGCTTTGCAGTTTTACAATCAGCATAATTCACCAAAATTACTGTCTCCAAAGCCACATGGCTCATATTATTCTTGTGATTACTCTGTGTGTGTTTTGATGAGAGAGTTTTACACGTGTTTACATGCAGTCACAGGCTATTTTACACATAAGTAGCTTGCTAAAGCTTGAAATGACTCAAAATGGAAAGTAAATATAACCATATCAATATTTTTGTTTTCAAATACCATTGAAATAAGATTATTATTGACAAGGAGGGGAGGTTACGTGAAGTTTTCATACATTTTGTGGGTTTCTACAAGCATTTCACTTTATTTTGTGGGGAACTCACTGTTCTGCTCTCTGCTGCTATGAATGAACAATGCTATGTGTGATTAGTTCCTTGTTACAATTTGGCTGTGCATAACCATCTACTCTGTGATTAGTGGGTCACTAGTAAAAGTCTCTTAGCTCCTCGTCAAAACTAACTTTGGGAAATGGCAATTAATGTCTGATGTGCTTTAAATAGTTCATACCTATGGAGCATTATATTATATAGAACAATATTAGAGAAGGCCCAACAGTCCTTTGCATGGTTTCTCCCAGCTGCTTCATATACATGGGTTCAGCTCATTGACAGCATGTCAGTCCAGTTCACTATATCCTGTGTAGGCCTTTCACCCTTTTCCACGTTTAGTTGTGGATAGGGTTCTTTGTTTTTGCTGCATTGCACATGACAGCTAGAAAATAGATGTGAGTGGATGAGGCCTTTTCTTCATTGCTCCTGGTACTACCTCTCCGATGCAGGAAACAGCAAATAAGTACTAAAGAAAAGAAAATTAAATACAGCAGTAAGGGCAGTACATATCAGTACATACACTTATATCAACATTACATTTGTCTCCTGCTGGTGATTATGTTGAGTTGTGTGGTTTCATTCATTACCATGTTTATGACTCTCTTTGGTATATACTAGTAGAATACTGAAAATTAAGATACCTTTACTGGGAAGTTAGGTTAGGTTGTCATTGGTTCTGTTGATTTATTACAATTGTATTAAATACTTTTCCATTAATTAGCCTCATATTTCCCCAGATATACTACTTAAGCCATATGTGGTCTTGTTCAATGAGATATAATGCACCAGTCATACTCCATAGGTATTCTTATAATGACAGCAAACTGTGTAAAGAACCACAAACATAAGTACCCATATCCTAAAGCTATAACTAAACTAGACTTTTGCCCCCACATAACTTGAGTTAGCATGTATGATATCTTCACAAGAATGTAATGCACATCTTACATCACAGTAATTTTTGTAATCACAGCAAACCATATAAAGCATTTTAGATAAAGGTATTTTCCAAAGCTAGTTTCAGTGCATATGTAATACAGACATTCTGTTTCTATGTTTATCTATATACCTACATATCTATATATCTCTCTGATGCCTGTTTGCTCCTGGAACTCTCATCAATGGGGGTGGCCATGGCAGAAGAGTCTCCACTTATCCCTGTCCTTACATACCTCCCTCACCTACACCATTCCACACACTCTTCTACCATTTCTCTTTCAGAAAACACATACAATATAATACCTGTGGCTATAGAACTACATATCAGAAGCCAGTTATAAGTGCAATACCTGTTGCTCTAGGACATTTCAGAACCAACATGGAAGTATAGCACCCGTGGCTTTAGGACTATATTTCAGGAGCTACATCTGTTTGCCTTGCTGAATCATTTTTCATTACAGACATTTCATTATGCTACCAATTTAAGTCAATATCCACATTTTTCTTGGTTGGAGCAGGTTTATATCATCCAGAAAGTTTTGTTCATTAGCAGGTAATCCCACAGCTCAAGACAACATTACTCTAAAGTTATCGGCCATGAGCCTTTCCTTTTTTTCCTTATTTGCTTTATGCTTTTAGAGCCATACCTTCAGGATGGAATTCACTCATAGGATGGGGTTCCATTATCATTAACATGGACCTAAAGTATTTCATATTAGATTTCTCAGAATTTTTTTAGTTATCTTTTCAGGCATCATTCCTCAGGCATCAGGATAGGCATCCATTCTATGGGATTATGGTAGAATAAAAAGTTTGCTGAGTACAGAAGTCCTACACTCTAACTTGCAATATGCAAAAGAAGCAAAATGCAGTTGTCAAGACTTTTCCCATCTAGAATTTTAAGGAGTATGTAGTGTTTTAACTAGTGTTGTCTTGCTACTGGTGCCCATGACAACAGAGAGAGGAGTGCACCTGGTTCTTCTCTTTTCAGGTTAATCCTTAAAGGGTCTTATCATGGTAAATATCTTCTTGTCAGCTATGGTTTCTCTGACATTTGGTGAGAACATGGATTGTACTTGATTCTTTAAGTTCAAGAACTATGAAAAAGAACTATCATCTCCTCCCAAACTCTTCAGTAGGTTCTCATCAATTTTTTTTTTTTCCTGACTTAACTACCTTGTTAGTTCCAAATGAGACAATTTTGGTACCAGGCTAGTTTAGTTTTACATTCCTCTTAGCCAATTCCACAGTGTTACTAGACTACTTTGTTTAGCATTGAGAGCTATGTATCGAAGCACTGCATTTTTTAGATATTGCAAATATATACATATTAACTCCTTACTGCTTGGAAAGTGGAAAATGTGTGACATGCACTAACTTGAAATGTTCATGTGTCTTCACAGACAGTTTCTAACCGGTTCTGGAGCCTTTTCATCCGTTCCGTAATATTGTTATTTATGGGCTTGTCTGAAATCCCTCCACCCCCTTTTTTTTTTTTTTTTATTGAAGGCACCAGTCATGGACAAAAGTCCACATCAAGGCCAGGCCTTAAATGAAATATACAGGATTATGAAATGGAAAAAGAAAAGATGTGTAAGTATTTTACAAATTTTTGAGAAAGTGAAAGACCTGTCTTTTGAAATGTGCAAGGTCATAGTTATTGGGAAAGACATCGGCAGGTAAAGAGTTCCAAAGATTCAACGTGTAGGGAAAAAAGCAGGTATCAAAACAGCACACGCTTTAGTTGCCGATGGCCACGCAATAATCATGTGACACGGCAGCTTACCAAGTTGCATGGTCTAACTAGTGGTGAGGGCACACAAGCAGCCAGCTCCTGGGAGCAAATACCAAAGTAATACCTATAGAAGAGAGAAAGTGAATCAACAGTGCAGCGTAGGGCAAAGGGGTCAAGTTTGGAAGTTACCTGGGACAGTTTATAAGTTGGAACACTTTCAACTCAACTCTGTCAAGTAAGGAAACAGTGTTAGAACCACCTCAAATGTGAGAGCAGTACTCCCTACAAGGACGAAGCTGTCCCTTGTATAAACGGAGCAACTGTTCAGAAGAGAAGTTTCGATATCTAAAGAGGACACCCAGTTTCTTAGAGGCAGACTTAGCTATTCTTGTAATGTGGGGTTTCCAAGAAAAGTGGATGTTACATTAGTGCCAAGTATGTTCATTGAGTCAAGAGGTGGAATTACAGAACCGTCAAAGGAGAGATGAGAGTTGTGAGGAGTTTTCAATAGAAAGATGGATAGAAATTGGGTCTTGAAGGCATTAAACTATCTATCTATCTATGTTTATCTCTGATGCCTGTTCCCTTCTGGAACTTCGTCAAGGAGATGGCCATGGCAGTAGAGTAAAGACAGAGATTTTGAATATTTCAGATGCTCTGTTGTTTCACATGGAAAGATTTTAGTATCTTGATGTTAACAGAGAAAGGTTGGTTTTGCTCACTTATGATAAGACACAACTAGAAATTGTCAAGATTAGTGTGACTGTTTAGTGAACAAGGAAGGATTGAGTAATTACTTTAACATCAGTTTTTCACTTTATTCAAGTTCAAGAGTTGATGTTATCCTGCTTGAATACTCTAGCCACTCTGTTTTTTGGAAACTGAGTTTATAACCTCTTTTAATTTTCTTTTATGATTATTCCAGGTGCAGATAGTAATATTTTGAGACAAACTATTGACCAAACATGTACTAACACCAGTCCAGCCTTCAGACATGAATTGTTGAACATACATTCTGATCAATCTACATTCGGGAAGGTATGTTTTTCACAAGTCTACTAAAGGTAACATTCTGCAGATTTACAGGCCTATTAGTAGTAATGTGCAACATATTTTCAAGTATCTTTGTAGAAATACAGTTTTAGAATAGATTATGATTCAGAACATCAAGGAGCTGGGGATGAGATACAGAATGATTAAGGTGAAAAAAGTTTTGTATTTATTTTGTTTTGAGAGTAGAATGGCAAAAGATGAGAGCAAATGAAGTGAGGGGAGTGGGTGAGGAATGGGAGGTATTTAGGGAAGTTTTGATGGCATGTGCAATAGATGCAAGAGGCATGCAAAGGTTGGGAAGTGGGCTGATTAAAAAGGGTAATGAGTGATGGGATGAAGAAGTAAAGTTGCTAGTGAAAGAGAAATGAGAGGTGTTTAGGCCTTACATAAGGAAGGAGTACAAATGATTGGGAGATTTATAAGAGAAAGCAGCTGGAGGTCAAGAGGAAGGTGCAGGAGTTGAAAAAGAGGGCAAATGAGAGTTGGGGTAAGAGAGTATCATTAAACTTTTGAGAGTGAAAAGATGTTTTGGAAGGAGGTAAATGATGTGTGAAAGATGAGAACAAATGGAGACATCAGTGAAGGAAGCAAAAGGGGAAGTGATAACAGGTAGTGATGGAGTGTGGAGGAGATGAAGTGAGCATTCTGAAGGATTGTTGAGTGTGTTTGATGATAGAGTGGCAAATGGTGGGTGTTTAGGTTGGGGTGGTATGCGAAATAATAGAGTCAGGGAAAGTGTTTTGGTGAAAAGAGAAGAGGTGGCGAAAACCTTGTGGAAGATGAAATCCGGCAAGTTGGTGGGATTGGATGGTATTGCAGTAAAATTTATTGAGAAACAGGATGATTATGTTGTTGATTGGTTGGTAAAGATATTTAATGTATGTATGGATCATGGTGAGGTGCATGAGGATTGGCAGAATGCATGTATAGTGCCATTGTATAAAGGCAAGGGGATAAAAGTGAGTGTTCAAGCTACAGAGGCATGAGTTTGATGGTTATATCTGGAAAATTGTATGGGAGGGTATTGATTAAGTGGGTGAAGGCATGTACAGAGCATCAGACTGGGGAGGAGCAGTGTGGTTTTAGAATTGGTAGAGGGTGTGTGGATCATGTGTTTGCTGTTAAGAATGTGTGTGAGAAATTTTTAGAAAAACAGATAGATTTGTATGTGGCATTTGTGGATCTTGAGAAGGCATATGATAGGGGTGTTAGTGATGCTTTGTCGAAGGTCTTAAGAATAGATGGTGTGGGAGGTAAGGGGCTAGAAGCAGTGAGAAGTTTTTGTCAAGAGTGTAAGGCATGTGTACGAGTTGGAAGAGAGGAGAGTGATTGGTTCCCAGTGAAGGTCTGTCTGCGGCAGGGATGTGTGATGTCACCATGGGGTGATGAGCGAGGTAAATGCAAGGGTTTTAGAGAGAAGGGCGAGTATGCAGTCTGTTAGGGATGAGAGGACCTGGGAAGTGAGTCAATTGGTGTTTGCCGATGATACAGCATTAGTGACTGAATTTGGAAAAGTGTGCGAAAGGAGAAAGTTGAGAGTAAATGTGAATAAAAGCAACGTTATTTGGTTCAGTAGGGTTGAGGGACAAGTTAGTGGGGATGTAAATTTGATTGGAGAAAAATTGAAGGAAGTGAAGTATTTTAGATATATGGGAGTAGACTTGGCAGTGAATGGAACCATAGAAGTGTGAGTGAGTCATAGGGTGGGGGAGGGGTCAAAGGTTCTGGGAGCTATTAAGAATGCGTTGAAAGAGTGAATGTTATCTTGGAGAACAAAAATAGGTATGTTTGAAGGAATAATAGTTCCAACAATATATGGTTGCGAGGCATGGGCTATAGATAGGGTTGTGCAGAAGAGGGTGGATGTGTTGGAGAAAAATGTTTTGAGGACAAAATGTGGTGTGAGGTGCTTAGATCTGTTAAGTAATGAATGGGCAAGAGAGATGTGTGGTAACAGAAAGAGTGTGGTTGAGAGAGCACAAGAGGGTTTATTGAATTGGATGGACATATGGAATGAATGAGTGAGGAAAGGTTGACAAAAAGGATATATATGTCAGAAGTGGGGGGAACAAATAGAAGTGGGAGACCAGAATGGAGGTGGTGTTTAAAAAATTTTGAGTGATCGAGGCCTGAACATGCAGGAGGATGAAAGGCGTGCATGGAATAGCGTGAATTGGAACTATATACTATATTGGGGTCAATTTTCTGTCAGTGTACTAAACAAGAGCATGTGAAGCATCTGGGGTAAACCATGGAAAGGTCTGTGAGGCCTGGATGTAGATATGAAGATGTGGTGTTGATACATTACACAAGACAGCTAAAGAATGGATGTAAATGGATGTGGCCTTTCTTTGCATGCTTCCTGGCACTACCATACTGCCGCAGGGGGTGGCAAAGTTGTTTCTTGTGGGGCAGGATGGTGCTGTGAATGGATAAAGGCGAGCAAGATGAATATGTACATGTGTTTATACGTATGTTGTTACGAAATAGTGTATTTCAGCATGAATTGTATTATATTATTTTGTACAGGTCTCATATTGTTAAGCAAGAACATGTCCAGTTTAGGGCATGAGAAAGCAGCTGTGGGTGCAGTTGTGCGTGAAGTGGCACCTTAAGCCGGAAGTAGTGCGTTAGGTAATGGTAGCAGGTGGCATCTTATATAATGCTTAACTTATGTAATGCTTGACTTACGTAATGCTAGGGGGGACCAGTGGCCAATCACTGCTCGCCTGACGTCAGCATCTCATTTCTATGTTTGTGGTTCTTAACCAATTAGAACTGACCCGAGGAGTGTTATGTCTTTGATTCTTTCAGAGCTGACAGCTGGGATAAGTTTTGTTGTGTAATTTTCTCTTGCCCCAGTTTGTATTGAGTATCACTGAACTGCCCTGCATTAATTTGTTAAATCTGTAATAGGATTATTATTATTTATTTATTTATTTATTATACTTGATCGCTGTTTCCCGTGTCAGAGAGGTAGCGCCAGGAAACAGACGAAGAAAAAACCCATCCCCCGCATACACACATATATACATACATGCACACATATG